>OU862893.1:33105000-33322500 GCA_917880725.1 Selenia dentaria
GTGCCTGTCTAGGCTTGCGCTGCGTGCTTCCTTCTTTACTCTTTCGTCCATATTGGCGCAACGGGTTAAAACCACGTGCGCCCCACACGTCAGTGCCAATTCACGTGCATCCTCCTGGCCCTCCTGGGGAATATTTTCATTCGCCGTGATATTCATTATGGGTTTTTTCCTTTTTTGAAGGGGAGTGCGGTCCCCCTTTGGTGATCTACCGGCCGAGACGACCATGTTTGAGCCCACGGGCCTGAGTGGCAAGGCGACAAGGCGTGAGAGCGATAACCTGCCTCAGAACCCGAGACCCCAAACAACCCCATCGCCGACCACCGAAACTTGAGGAGACACTCACAAGACATACAAAACACAAAACATGACATGACACGCGAGACGAAAGCCTCCACGAGGATAAAAGCTCCAGGTGGATGCTTCCGTCTCGCTGTCCAGACAACGTGTCGGACCCGTCCTCGCGTTCCAAGAACCTCTCGCCGAGGTCCTCTTCACGCCATCCTGACGTAAACGCCAAGACAAGCTTTTCTCCTCCTCGCCTCTATCTTAGTAGGGGGCTTGGCGCATGCCTTGCCCTCAGAGAGGTGTTCCGCTTGTTTTCCCGCAGCTGCACACAGAGTGCAGTGCGGGGCAGCAGAGCAGTCACTGGCTTTGTGGCCATTTTTTCCGCAACGATGGCACTCATCGCTGCGATCAACGTCTGACGTACACTGGGCACTGACGTGGCCCAATACTAGGCAGCGGTAGCAGCGACGGGGTCTGGCATCCAGTATTTGGACCCGTGCTGCCACCCAACCCACAAGGAGGCGACCATTCACCCCTATCTTTTTGGCAGCCGTCATAGGGCACCGCCAGCCGCCTTCAGAGGTAGTTTCCGTTACGCAGCTACTAAATGCTGGAATAATATCCCACCTCCGGTGAGAAACCTGCAAACTGTACTTAGTTTTAGACTTCATTTAAAGAAGTATATTACTACACACCAGAGTAAGGAGTGTTAACAATATATAATTATTTCACTATAAAAAAACATACATTATAGACAAATTAATTTCAGTAGGTTGAAATTAGCAAAATTGTTGTATTATTAGATAAATGGAATGTATTTGACTCGCAGATGTTTTCTAAATTCACCGCAAGGTGGCATTGTTGACGATCATGGTAGGAGAGTTGTTCTACCGCTAAAATATTGTTATAAAAGTAAGCGTGGCGGAAAGCGGCCAGTCTGTTGTTGTTAGCCGAGGTGAACACTAGGAAACGTTGAGCGTCGAATTTATGTCGGAACAACTATAAAATCTGAGCACAAGTTGACTAAAATCTTTATTTAAAGGGATATGTTGTTATACTTTAAATAAATAATTAGAATAGTTTATACTTCGCGAAGTCTTCTCGTCAAAAATACCTCAGTGCCTCAAGACAAGAGTCTTCGACCAATGTGTGTTACCAGTGATGACTTATGACACTGAAACGTGGTCTCTTACTATGGGCCTCATAGACAAGCTCAAAGTCGCACAACGAGCTATGGAGAGGGCTATGCTCGGGGTTTCTCTACGTGATCGAATCAGAAATGAGGAGATCCGTAGAAGAACGAAAGTCACCGACATAGCCCAGAAGATTAGCCAGTTGAAGTGGCAGTGGGCAGGGCACATAGCACGCAGAAAAGATGGCCGATGGGGCCGAAAGGTTCTGGAGTGGAGACCACGGACCGGCAAGCGCAGCGTAGGTCGTCCACCGACACGGTGGACAGACGACCTGATGAAGGTCGCAGGACGACGTTGGATGCAGGCCGCTTCCAACCGGTCCTTTTGGAAAATCATGGGGGAGGCCTATGTTCAGCAGTGGACGTCCTACGGCTGAGATGATGATGATGATGATGATGAATGTCGATATTAAAAATAAAATGTGTCCTGAGTGATATTTTATTTCACCTTTTTGACCTACGTCTATTTGTGAGATAAAAACCAAAGTAGATAAAAAAAAGATCCAAATATTAATGCGCGCTATTATGGTCAAGCGGTAAGGCCACTGCCGCAGGGCGCGCTAGCAAGTAACTCGCTAATGTAAAATACCTAAACTCACGCAGCGCTGCGCAGAAGAAAGGCTCTTAAAGATGTTGATGTTTATTCGGGACAAATCATCAGCATAAAAAGATAAATATGATATTTTATATAACACAATTTAAAAAAACAGTAGGTTCTTACTGTACCAACTGGTAGGTAGGTACTGCAGTTTTATGTAACATGGTCCATAATTTTTTTATTATCTATAATTTTATTCTTTTCAGTCTAAATTAACGTAGTATAACTATGCTGGTTTTCACAGGCAGTCATACTTTTGTTTTTCTAGCTTAAGTGCAGCTAGGCACTTATTTTGCCGCATTGAATCGGCAAGCAAGCGAGAATAAAACATAACAAGCAAAACCATTGCACATTACATACATTTTAATATTTAGTCCTGAAGAAAAAAATACATCCTTAATTAAATAAAATTGACTGACTTTATTTTGCATAGTATTGACCATCTCGATTTGTTAACGTATTTGAACATCTTTGAATAATTATAATTTTGCTATTATTTACTAGTAAAAGTGATCCCTGGACATTTTAATCGTGTATTGTTTCTGCACCACTTCACAACGAATGCTGGCATGATGATCCACAACTGAGGTTCACAATGATAAAATTGAAAATGTACGCGAAGATTTGAAGTGTGCTCGCTTGCAAGTAAAATGTCCGACTGATGACGTACTGAACACGACTTTTAAGCCCCGCCTACTTGAACACGACTTTTGTTGGGTCATTTTTTTAACGCAATTACAGTTCCTGACTATTATTTCTTCGTAGCCTCGTGGTAGCTTACCTTGACGATTTGGTCGTGACCGGGAAATCACGCAGCGTTTGCAGCAGTAAAAAAAAACCTCATCCCTTTAGTCTGTTGCTGATCGCAATGCGCGCGCATAGGAAAACTGATTAACTTTTCCCGCCATAGCGAAACATTTTTCACAACTCGTTTTCACTGATGAAATTATAGTTAATTAGTTATTAAAATGTCTACAAGTACCTACTAGTTACGAAGAAAATAATTCATTTTGTACACCGCCCGATATAATATGTGAAGCCCTTAACGTTTTGGAAAGTTTACTACCTGAAAACTCCCAGGCAAAATATCTATTAGCGTACCAAAATTTCATAAAATGCCAAAACAGCTAGAATACGCAGTCTTTTTCAGAAAGTGTGTACATGGCGTACTTTAAAGAATTATCTTCTAAGTACAAACCTAGCTCTTTGTGGTGTTTATACCAAATGTTAAAAAGTACAGTCCGAACAAAGAATGGAGTCTTATTTGTCAGCTTATCTAAAGAGACTGGTCTAAATAAGACCAGGTAAAATACAGTAGGTATCCGTTTTCATTATAAATAGTTTTTAGGTTGTTGTGTACTCATGTGTTTTTCAATGTCAATAGATATGTGGCATATGTTAACATTTATACATGAAGGTGGGTTGGTTTATTATTATTTACTACTAGCGACTGCCCGTGACTTCGTTCGAATCAATAATTTCTCAGTTTCGTCATAATTAAATGTATTAAGCCAATTCAAGACGAGTTGTTTAAGTATATAATTATTTGCTCTTTTAGATTCCTCGTTAGAGTTTATAGAACACTTTATTAGTTAGCTAGTTTATAGAAAGTTTTGTATAAATAAGGAGCAAGGAATATAAAATGCCTACGCGCAAATAAACTGTGCGTACTCGGAACTGGGAAATTATCTCGCCTCTTTCCAGTCAGTGTTAAGTTTGAGTCTGTTACTTTGTGATGCCTTTGTAAACATTGGGAAATGTAAATCTTGCGAACTGAAAGAACTCCTGCTCTTAAGTAAACGTCAGTAGTTGAATGTCGGTACGGTAGCCGCATTGAGACCTTTTATATATACTTATAAGTAACCGATGATCGGCTACTTCACGTAAGGATTTGAAACATAAATTAGTTTTTTGTTCCTTTTGGCTACATCTGTTATATGCTTATCCCATTTTAAATTTTTGTCAATTTTGACATCTAAATATTTGACACTCTCATCTCTATTTAACTTGTCACAGCTACAACTCAAGTGTTCTCGTTTAGTCAAGGTTTCATACGATTACAAGGAAAAGTGTGTATAATCAACTCTTGGTCCATATCAGCAGCGGCAATATTTGTTTTGCTGAAGCAAACATACTTCGTTTTAGAAACATACAGCGTTAATAAGTTTTCTTCAAGCCACGATGTAGCTTTACTTAGTCCTTGTTCAGCAATCTCAAAGGTTTTGTCCCAGTAATAAGCTACTCGGAATACTAATCCTGCGCAAACGTAGTCGCGGGCACCAGGTAGTACATTATACAGAGTTGATCGAGTTTAATTCCAATTACCTTACAAATATCAAACATACTGCTTCTTTAATATGCGAAGATTAAGTTTTAAGATTATTATTAAATCTAGACACGTCCAAATCGGCGGGCTTGGATAATGTTAGTGCAGTATTTGGTATTGGCTGTGCTAAATCTTAATGTGTGGTACCTACCAATAACCTTACATTTCAAAATTTCCCAGTGTGTGTACTGGTCCACAATCTCCACAGCTGCTTTTGTGTAAGTCATTGTTGCATACCTAAACTCTCGACTACCTCGCCATACTGTAGCGTAGTAGTTGCTACTGCAGGGTTATAATACTGTCCACTTATACTTAATTTGTAGAAGATGGGGAAAAAATAACACCACTTTATACTTAGCCCGTACTTACCTGTTTTACAAAGGGGTTTATGGGTGCTCCGTGCTACTGACTCTTAGTTAATCTTAGTGATACTAGTAGTTCTGCGAACAGTAGACCTCGCGAGCACACTCTTATCAGCGGCAATTGTTCGCAGTAGGTAGGTCACAACCTATTATCTTGGAAACTGCTTAACCAATTATGCTAATATTGAAAATTCTTCTTTAAAGTCAGGTTACCTAACGGGTGTACCAAATTTTATACAAATCGGTTGGTAAATAGCGCCGCAGTATTTAAAAGGCAGTTTTCTATTTATTATGGCAACAGTATTGAAAAAAAAACGTATTATACAAATTCAGTATAACCATTCATTCTTTCAAACATTACATATCAATTTTCGATTTACCGCCGTGGCGGTGCCGGCTTAGAATAGCACCCCCCCAACTCTACCCGTGGGTGCCGTAGAAGGCGGCTAAGGGATAACAAATCAGAAGGTGGGCAGCAGCACCTTCCCAGTCAAACACACACAAACTGCGCTCGCCAACCCGCCTGCCAAGCGTGGCGAGTATTGGCAAAAACCCCTTCATGGATTGGACAAAAAGAACCAGGCCCCCAGTCCCCGGCAGCCCCGCTATTCCTGGCTACGGTAGCGGCCACGGTAACGGTGGGGCAGGGGGTGCTAAGAATCCCCGGCAGACGCCCGGCTACCACCCCCAACGACGACGACTGGCCCTGGTAACACACAACATACGCACGATGAGGACAGACGAGAAGATATATGAGCTGGAAGAAGAAATGAGTAAGCTACACTGGGACATTGTGGGGTTATCTGAAGTCCGTAGAGCGGGTGAGGACACGATAACCCTAAAATCAGGTAACCTACTCTACCACCGGGAGGGCGACCAACAGTCCCAAGGTGGTGTCGGGTTTCTCGTCCACATGTCCCTTACTAACAACATAGTTAAGATCGATAGCGTTTCCAATAGGGTCGTATACCTAATACTCAGAGTATCCAAACGATATTCGCTGAAGGTCATTCAGGTATACGCACCGACGAAGTCGCACCCGGATGATGAGGTGGAGGATATGTATGAGGACATTAGTCGGGCCATACATACCTCTGAAACGCACTTTCTAGTTGTTATGGGGGACTTCAACGCGAAGTTGGGTAAGAGAAGCGAGGATGAGTTGAAAGTGGGGCAATTTGGATATGGACAACGGAACCGTAGGGGACAGAGGTTGGCCGACTTCCTGGAGAAAGAGGGACTCTTTATGATGAACTCTTTCTTTCAGAAGCCACCTCACAGGAAATGGACCTGGCTGATCGAGTCCCGATGGTTCCACGAGAAATGAGATTGACTTCATTATGACCACCAAAAGGCAAATATTCACTGATGTCTCCGTGATCAACAGGGTTAAAACCGGTAGTGATCACCGAATGGTAAGAGGCACGGTGAATATTAATGTCAAACTGGAGAGGTCTCGTCTGATGAAGTCTACGCTCCGACCCACTCGTGCCCGTATTCAAGACCCCGAGAGCTTTCAACTTGAGCTATCCAATCGCTTCGATTGCCTTGAGAACATCGCTTCAGTGGACGAGATCAATAACAGGTTAGTAGAAACTGTACATACAGTGGGTTCCAAGTACTTTAAACCCCACCGTACAGATAGGCCACAGAAACTCTCCAACGATACCCTCAACCTCATGGCTGAACGACGCTCATTGAAACTGCAGTCTTCGAATGATGCTGAAGCATATAGGCTGCTCAGTAGACGAATATGGAAGTCCTTGCGACACGACATCCGGATCTTTAATACAAACCGTATTAAAGAGACGATAGAGCGGAGAAAAGGCTCCAAAGTGTTTGCAAGAAACATGTCTATTGGGCAAAGCCAGTTGACGAAGCTGAAGAGAGGAGACGGCAGTGTAGCGTCGACCAAAGCGGAAGTGTTAGAAGAGGTCGAGAGTTTCTACGGACAGTTATACACCTCGGTCGCTAAACCTGTTAGCAGCTCGGTCAAAGACCCAAGAGCCAAGCTGACCCGACATTATACCGAAGATATCCCGGACATCAGCCTGTACGAGATTAGAATGGCCTTGAAACAGCTTAAAAACAACAAGGCGCCTGGTGACGACGCGTCGACGGTATCACATCTGAGCTTCTGAAAGCGGGTGGAACACCGGTACTTAAAGTCCTTCAGAAGCTCTTTAATACCGTCTTACTCGAAGGTTCAACGCCAGAAGCATGGAACAAAAGCGTGGTGGTGCTGTTCTTCAAGAAAGGTGACAACACTTTACTTAAAAATTACAGACCCATCTCGCTTTTGAGCCATGTTTATAAGCTGTTTTCGAAGGTCATAACGAACCGTCTCAGTCGCAGGTTTGATGAATTCCAGCCTCCGGAACAAGCAGGTTTCCGAAAAGGCTATAGTACCATAGACCACATCCACACGCTACGGCAAGTTATACAGAAGACCGAAGAGTATAACTTGCCTCTTTGTCTAGCGTTTGTGGACTATGAGAAAGCCTTTGATTCGATCGAGACGTGGGCAGTGCTTGAGTCTCTCCAGCGGTGCCGTATTGACTATCGGTATATTGAAGTGCTGAAGTGTTTGTACAAAAACGCCTACATGTCAGTCCGAGTTCAGGAGCAGAGTTCGAAGGCAATTCCATTGCAAAGAGGCGTGAGACAGGGAGACGTTATATCTCTGAAACTGTTCACCGCTACATTGGAGAACGCCTTCAAGCTTCTGGAATGGCAAGGACTTGGCATCAATATTAACGGCGAATACATCACTCACCTTCGATTTGCCGACGATATTGTAGTCATGGCAGAATCCATGGAAGACCTCAGTACAATGCTCGAAGGCCTCCATCGAGTTTCCCAACGGGTAGGTCTTAAGATGAACATGGACAAGACGAAAATTATGTCTAATGCCCATGTTGTACCTACCCCACTATCAGTTGGGAACTCAGTTCTCGAAGTTGTTGACGAGTACATCTACCTGGGACAGACAGTCAAACTAGGCAGGTCCAACTTCGAGAAAGAGGTCAATCGTCGAATCCAACTCGGCTGGGCAGCGTTCCGGAAACTTCGCGAAGTCTTCTCGTCAAAAATACCTCAGTGCCTCAAGACAAGAGTCTTCGACCAATGTGTGTTACCAGTGATGACTTATGGCACTGAAACGTGGTCTCTTACTATGGGCCTCATAAATAAGCTCAAAGTCGCACAACGAGCTATGGAGAGGGCTATGCTCGGGGTTTCTCTACGTGATCGAATCAGAAATGAGGAGATCCGTAGAAGAACGAAAGTCACCGACATAGCTCAGAAGATTAGCCAGTTGAAGTGGCAGTGGGCAGGGCACATAGCACGCAGAACAGATGGCCGATGGGGCCGAAAGGTTCTGGAGTGGAGACCACGTACCGGCAAGCGCAGCATAGGTCGACACGGTGGACAGACGACCTGAGGAAGGTCGCAGGACGACGTTGGATGCAGGCCGCTTCCAACCGGTCCTTTTGGAAAATCATGGGGGAGGCCTATGTTCAGCAGTGGACGTCCTACGGCTGAGATGATGATGATGATTCGATTTACCTTCATTTGATAAAATGAAATGCAATTTATCTATCTTTGAAAAAACTCAGTATGGACTTTTAGAAGTTTTATATTAGGCCGCTTGCGGGCTTTACTTGGTGACACAATTATTTTAATGGAATGATTCATGGTAACTGCCTAAAAAATAAAAAGAAACACTACTCGTATAAAGCGGGAGTGTACGTTGCTACTGTGGCAGAGTTTCCGTCAACTGACGGCCACGTTGAAGAAGCACAATTCGCTGATCGGCTCTAGTGGATTTAACAAAGGGTGCGTTCCGGGAAGCACCGTCAACGCTCACAACTGCTCTCGCTGCTCGCGCCCCGGTTTGCCGTTTCCTTTGGTTGACAGTGACAGCTCACAATGATCACGTAGACCCACCTAAGATCCACGAGCGTTGTGAGCGCAGCGGGAGCGTTTTCGGTGACGTCATTGATGACGTATCGAGCGCCGCGAGTGATTTAGGTCCTTCCCGGAACGTAGCCTAAATTTGAAAAAAAAAATGTCCTATGAATCTATCTGACTTTAATAAAATCTTATGATTTTGACGGGTCATTTCTCAAAAACCATGCGGATTTATACTATATTGGTCTATACACAACTGATAAAATTGTTTTAAATATTTTTTTCTCTTTGTTTTGATACCGAAATCTTAAAAATTCTCAGATTGGATTTATCCGAGTTTGAATTTAGAAACATTTGTCAAAATAATTATCGAACTAGGTAGGTACTACCTGGCATAACAACTTGGGAAATTATATAACTACCTACTTACTATTCTGCTGTTTATATCAGCTGTGCTTAAAGCTGTGTCCGAGCGAAAGGGACCTAAGAATGGATATTATTTGGAAAATGAAACAAGAAAGAACAGTGAGTACAGTTGTCATATTACAGGATAACAAAAATACATTGAACAAGTAGCAGAAGCGGCTGCGGCGAGCAGACGGCGGAGGTGTTGTTGTGTCTGCGCCTGGGAGTGTACCTGGTAGTGTACCTGCGCGCGGTGGGCCGCACGCGCATCTCCATGCCCTGCGCCGTATACACGGGCGCGGCGCGCTGGGTGGTGCGCGAAGGCGCGGGCGCGGGGGGCAAGGAGGAGCGCGCCGGCGCGGAGGACGCGAGCGGCGGGGAGAGCTCGTCGGCGCCCGCCGCGTACTCGGCCGCGTTGTCGCCGTACTCGCCCGCCTTCAATAACACGCGGGAGGTTCTCGCGGGCGTCATCTACAACCCAAGCGACGAGTCAACGCCGCCACTCGAGTGTCGACGGCGCTGCGGCCGCGAGCGCACGCACTGCGGCGTCCATCCGCAAAGTGCACCGGTCGGTTCTACTTATTACTAAACTCAACTAAATGTACTCGTAGTAACAGTCGCGTTTCGAGACTCGGAAAAGGTTACAAATGCGGGGTGTTCGCGATCTGCTTGATCTCCTACGAGACGTACCTAACCTAGTCAAAAGATTACAAATGCGGGGTGTTCGCGATCTGCTTGATCTCCTACGAGGCGTACCTAACCTAGTCAAAAGATTAGAAATGCGGGGTGTTCGCGATCTGCTTGATCTACGAGGCGTACCTAACCTAGTCAAAAGGTTACAAATGCAGGGTGTTCGCGATCTGCTTGATCTACGAGGCGTACCTAACCTAGTCAAAAGATTACAAATGCGGGGTGTTCGCGATCTGCTTGATCTCCTACGAGGCGTACCTAACCTAGTCACAAGATTATAAATGCGGGGTGTTCGCGATCTGCTTTATCTACGAGGCGTACCTAACCTAGTCAAAAGGTTACAAATGCAGGGTGTTCGCGATCTGCTTGATCTACGAGGCGTACCTAACCTAGTCAAAAGGTTACAAATGCAGGGTGTTCGCGATCTGCTTGATCTCCTACCTGATCTACTAAAAGTTCATGATTTAGGGTGTCAAATGCGCGCGAAAAATCAATGAAGAGGACTAGAACATGTCTGCGCTTGTCTAGGTGATTGTTGATTTCATCACAGAATTTGGAAAGCAACAGAAAAGTACTTTTCAATGGTTGGAAACCATACTGATTGCTGCTGGTAATGTTATTATCGTGGTAAAACGAATGATTCTGCTCACATAAGTACCTTTCAATAATGTTATCTATGGATGACAGGAGAGAAATTGGCCGATAATTAGATACATCATTCAGTTTACCTTTTTTATGAATAGGTCTCACGCAACTTTGCTTTAATTCATTCGGGTATTTTCCAGCTTTGAGCCTGGTGTTGATCAAATGCGCGATAGATGCGGATACATTATCAGCAATATTTTTCACATCACAAATCCTAATGCCATCAGCACCCGGCGCTTTCCTACTGTTAAATCTTGCAATTATCTTTCAATGCATATAGGTGTTGCTTTTTTAAAGTATAACGACTCTTCGGCGGGTTTTTTGTAGTCTTTCGTATCCAGAAGTTTGATCGGACACGAAGGAAGAATCGCTTTCACAGCATCGCGGAACTCTCATGCAAACTTATTGGCAATAACTTCATGAGCCTGTTTACTGTAGTACTTCGAGTAGCTTATTATCTTCTCCAAAGCCATATATATCGTTGTACCAAAATGTTGTAAATTATTTACATGAGTAAATTTAAGTTCTTATTAAAATCAATCAGTAAACACTAATAATGAAATACAGTACCTACACACTCGTACATACAAATATAAAACCAATCATCATGGAAAAAACTGGCATTAAATTTCATCACCCTTGACGGTCGCCGAGCAAGTCTAGCGTGTCGAGCTGTCAAAATGATAGCGTGCTTTTGACTAAGCTATCAGAAACTGACACAAGCTTTGACAGAACTGGCATCATTAGGATCTTGACGTAGGCGGAGGTCTTATTATTTTGTCTATGAAAAAGCGTAATATGCGGGCCCAAGCATATTACGCTTTTTCACCCGCCTGGTGATGGATGATGATGAAATGTATCCTATGTGTTAATCCATAATCCTATGCGCCTCATCTACCTCCATACCAAATTTCATCAAAATTGCCACTGCCGATTGAGCGTGAACGAGTAACAAACATCCACACATCCGTACATCCATACATCCACACATCCATACATCCGTACATCCGTACATCCGTACATCCGTACATCCGTACATCCGTACATCCATACATCCATACATCCATACATCCATACATCCATATATCCATACATCCATACATCCATACATCCATACATACATCCATACATCCATACATCCATACATCCATACATCCATACATCCATATATCCATACATCCATACATCCATACATCCATACATACATCCATACATCCGTACATCCATACATCCGTACATCCGTACATCCATACATCGATACATCCATACATCCATACATCCATACATCCATACATCCATACCTCCATACCTCCATACATCCATACATCCACACATCCATACATCCATACATCCGTACATCCGTACATCCATACATCCATACCATAGTAGGATAACCATTAATATTATAATATTTATAATTATTATCATTCCTTTTATTCAAAAGGAATCTCGGATTTCACACTCGGATTTTTCATATTTCAATGTAGTCAATGACCTTCTATACACTAGGACATACCACGCCATGCAAGAACTAAGCCGAAACATGGCACATGTCTCTAACTGCACCATATGAAGCTTCAATTGGTATGTTCATTGCCACTCTCACTCTAGCCCTTTCAAATGCACTCGGTCTTTAAGCAGTAATGTCAAACGAATAAACAGTTGAAGCTTCATATGCTGATTTTAAGAGCTAAGTTGAAGAGAGACTACAGTGGAGTAGCGACGGTTTTTTTTTTAGAGGCAGGTAGGTATATGATATGTTTTTGAAAAACAAAATCAGATTTTGTAATGAGCGAGTGTTTTTGTGAATGAGATTTTGATAAATTATGACCATAAAAGAAAACTCAACATCAAAGAATTCCTTCTTAGACTCCAGTAGGTTTCGTATTAATTTCATCATGTGGCACGAATCTAAGAAAACAGCAACTCTATAGTCATTGTTTGGGTGCTGAAACGTTGTACTCATATTATGTTCGTTGTTGTCAAGGTTACAGCCGAGCGCTATCATGCAATTGATGTTGGAATTGCATCCGTCGAAGATCAACGATACAACTTTTATACCAGCTTAATGGTATGTTTGTTATGTTTAGTTTGTTAGTTATGTTTACTTTCATAGCTCCACTTAAGCTTTGAAAATAAATAGACAATGGGCAAAGTCCAGCTCTGATTTAGCGAAACTACAAGAAGTAGGTACAAAGGTCTGACTAGCCTTTTGGTCTGCATCATTCATACCAATACCCATGTCAACAAGGCCTTCGTATTTTGCGCCGATCCTATGCTGTCGTATAGACATTTCAGCAGCAATGAGCCAACATATCAGTGGTTCCGATGATTCTTTAGATTTATCAGCTGATGTGTTAAAAGCCTCAACGGCGAAACCTGGTTCTGCATTCAAGCTCTTGAACCACCTAAACAACTTACTAGGATGAGGAAGGCTCTTTTTAAAAACTCTTCGCAAATATTGATTATGCTGTAGTACAGTAGGTATAATTCACGGTAAGAGTGAATTTTTGAAGTGCTGGCGGATATGTGGAAGAAGGTTTTCGCACGTTAGCCAATAGTATTTACATAATGCTTTCATCATTGTTTTCAGTAACTCTTTCTTTATCATTACTAAGATAGTCATCAATCAGCCGTCTCTTTTCTAAGTCTTGAACGATTTCCTTCAAGGATGAATTTACTTTAATAAGTATTTTTCTTTTAGGTTCCAAATTTGTTTGACAAACAAATTTAGAAACTTTCGGTGGCATTTTCTGAGCTCTTTCTTAAAATGTGATGTTTTTAGTGTATTCAAGACAGAATATAATCCTTATGGTGACAATAATGTCGATTTATAAACGGAGATATCAAGTATTGGTGATAATAGAGATTGTTCTGGATCCGCAGTAGTCAACTCCTGACAAATATTACGAGTATTATATTGTGCAGATGAAGGACACGATATGAGGATTATGTATGTGATGGCTTCATTTGCTCAGATGATTCTGCTTCTTCTAGACTTCTCTTTCTTGTTTGACTCGGTTCAGAATCACCGGCTAACTAAAATATTGAATAGTCACATCAATCAATCGTCAAATCAATCGTCTGGCTAATAATTTAAATGGAATATTTACGAATAAATTGAAATTTGAAAAATTTGAATTTTGTAAAATCCATCGGATCTTTCTCATACCATCTTAGGCCAATTTTCTCTCATAATTTCGTGTACAGGAAAGCTGAAAAGTTATGTCATTATATAATTTGTGCGTGATATTTACATTACGATGAAGTACGTATAAACCTGTTATGCCCCGTAGACGAGGTTAGTACTCGTATTACAAGCGCGGTTTAGCAAGCTAGTTTGGTTTACATTATGATGTAAACTTATATATATATTGTATATATTATACTATTATATATGTAAGTACCTATCTTGTTTATGTATGTGTTATTTATTTATGGATATATTTGAGTGTGTCTGAGTAAAAAATATATTTTAAAAGGTTATATGGTGACAAATTATTTTATAAATGATCCATGCACTAAGTTATATTACTTAATTATTACCGTTTTACACCACTATGCGCCTATTCAAATTTATATTAATTACTATCCATCCCAAGGTTGCTTGTAAGAAATTGCTTATAGCGATATGGCCGCCCATTGGCCGCACAACCTGTTTTGTAAACTACTCTTAGTTCTTTCCTTTATAAGCTTGGTGTTCAATAACGTATTATTGTATTGTATTGTATTGTATTGTAAGCTTAGTATCATTATAGTGAAACCTGAAACTGAAATCGTGTAAACCAAACTATCCTAGCCAGTAATACTACGAGTACTAATGAAACTGCTAATGTTCTTTCATGAGTTTCGATAACATTCAACGTGTATACTTTAAACATAAAACTTTAAAAAAAAAGAGCGACTCCATTGTTATCATTTCTGACTGTGTGCTTGTGACGTCCTTTCGCTTGTCTCTTTCTGATGCGTGGGAGAGAAAAGAGTGGCAATACTTTTTAATAGTTTTGATATTATTTGAGAAAAATAATGGTTTTACCACATTCTTTACACTTTTTGCGTGTTATCTTTGATAAATATAATAAACTTACCAGTGGTAGGTCACACCGTCTTGTTTTATCGTTGTTAGGGTATTATTTCGGCACTTCTTTATGACACACTTCGGCGTCTTAACGGCTTTGCGATCAACACACGACTAAAGTGAAAAGTGTGTTTACATCGCCTTTAAGCACACTTTTGCCCTTCCGTAAGCAGCGTACGGCTGAGATGTCCTTGTGTATAGAAAGTCATTGAATGTAGTATAAAAACGGAAACATTTTGGATGGATGGTTACATGGTATATCTATTACAAAAATGGTTAAAATGGCATGGCTATTGATATGTACTTATTAGCGGTTACGGGAGATAGTGGGCAATGGACGATACTACGGCACCTGCCAATTTCAGTCTCATCCTAAAATATTTAGACAGGTGATGACTTGCCACCCACTAAACGGGCCCCCTATAAGAGCCACTATCAATGGTGACAAAAGAGGCAACGTTGGTGTGGATAGCTAATGGGTGTCGAGAGGTGTGCTGCGGTTTCACTAATTAACAATTAACACTAACGCGGTTATGCCCTTTAACACTTTCACCCTTGAAGCATTTTGTTACTTGCTCTTGCGTCTCCACCCCAGACGGCCAATTAAGGCAAGCCGGGGGGTCAGGGGTCTCATTTAGTCTCATTTCTCTCATTAATTATTATTATAAGATAAAATTTGACAAAAAAAATCGGTAAAAGACAGCCCTCGCTGATGAAGCTCTCGCGATTAGATCCAAGGTACGATCGACATACAAAAATAGTTTATCGTGGGTCCATACATACATACTAGTACTGCTGGCAGTATGACTTTAGAGACGCAGATACTCCCAATTCCGAATATGTTAAATAATTAATGAAGAACCATGCGTTCTGCTCGGTCTCCTCCGAGACGTACCATCGTCAGTTCCAATTGTTGAACTATTTTTGTAAATCAAAGTTTTATTGAACGCAGCCCTTAGCTGTCATTGATGTGTTACTGTAGTATATATAATCTGTGTTTTCTCTCTGGCCAAAAGTCCCTCCAAATATGTAAGCGTGGATTCGCAATTAGGTATAAGAAATAAAAGTGTAAATAGTGTTTTATTTCATCGGCCTCTGTTATAAATCTCAACAGCAGAGCGTGGTTGATCAAATAATGTGTAAAAATGTCAACGGGAACGTGTAACTTCCCTAAACTAAACGACAACATTTCGTTCTCGAACTGGAAATTCAGAGTGAAAATTTTGTTAGAAGAAAGAAATCTAGCACATATCTTAAACAAATACGATGTAGAAAAGAAAGAAAATGTTGAAAGCGATGCGAAAGCACGCTCAATAATCGTGCAGTGTCTGAGTGACCGATATTTAAATATTATCAAAAAATGTACGACGGCGGCCGAAATGCTGGCTTCGCTTGAATCGGTATTCGAAAGACGAAGCGTGTTCAATAAACTATTTCTGAGAAAGAAATTAATAGCCATGAAGTGCACCAACAGCCAAAATCTGCAAGATCATTTCCTGCAATTTGATAACTTTATTTCACAATTAGAAACGGCAGGAACTACAATGGAAGATAGTGACAAGTTAACACATCTCTTTCTCACATTACCAGAGGAATATAATACAGTTATTACCACACTAGAAACTATGAGCATGGAAAATGAGCTTACATTTGATTTTGTAAAATCAAGACTCTTAGATGCAGAGCTCAAAATGAAAGAGAAGAAGAATGTTGCAGTAGAAAGCAGTTTCTATAGCTGCTATAAATGTGGAAAAGAAGGTCATATGGCGTACCAGTGTGACAAAAAAGGAGAAAATACTCAGCTGGCAACTCAAAGAGGCAGAGGAAGAACAAAAATGAGAAGTAGAGGATATTCCAGATTTAGAGGAAGGTCTCGTGGACATGGACATGTTGCTCAGGCAAGTGAGAAAAGTTATGATGAGATGTTTGTTGCTCTAGGCACAGAATGCTTAGTTCACGAAGAGCCATTTCAGATTATTTTTGTTGTGGATTCTGGAGCAACACATAACTTTATCCAAGAAAGGTATGCTAAATTAATGACTAATGTGACAGAATTACAAGTGCCAACTCAAATAAAAATTGCCAATGGTCAAATGTTATGTGCAAAAAGGAAAGGTTATTTAAAAACTTATTACGATGGTACACCAATCACAATTGAGGGCCTTATAGTAAGTGGCATTGAACATAATTTACTATCGGTGAATGAACTGATGAATAAAGGCAAAAGTGTGACATTCAAAGATGGAGAACTTATAATAAAGTCGCCAAATGGAACTTACTATGGTACAAGGGATGGAAAATTACATATTCTAAAATTAAAGTTACAATTACCTGAAGAAAAATATGAGTGTCACTACAGTAAGGAAGAGCTGAGTAATGATTATCTATGGCATATCAAGCTAGGCCATATTAATCGTAAAGGGTTACAGCTTATGAATTTACCATACAGCACAGAGGTGTGTGACGTTTGTATGAGGAACAAGAGTACTAGATTACCATTCAAGACTGTTACAAAGTTACAATCAAAGAATATAGGAGACTTAATACATACAGATGTAGCTGGACCTATGAAAACAGCAACAAAAGAAGGTTTTAGATACTACCAAACAATACTGGATGATTACTCACACTTTACACAAACATACTTACTAGTACACAAATCTGAAGCTGCTGATAATTTAATAAAGTATGTGAGAGAGATAGAAACTGAAAAAGATGTGAAAGTTAAAAGGATTAGATGTGATAATGGTGGGGAGTATTCATCAATTAATCTTAAAAGATTTTGTGAACAACGAGGAATAAAAATAGAGTACACTATACCATACAGTCCTCAAATGAATGGGAAAAGTGAAAGACTGAATAGATCAATTTATGACAAAGCAAGGACTATACTAGATGAGTCAAACTTACCAAAAGCATTGTGGGGTCATGCCATCTTGACTGCTACATTTATGATTAATCGCTGCCCATCAAGTGCTATAAACTTTGAAATACCAGCAGTCATATTTGAGAGAGAATTACAGCTCAATAAATTAAAACCATTTGGTTGTAAAGGATGGATGGTTGTACTGCCAAGAAAAGACAAACTTGATCCAAGAGCTAAAGAAGTCAGAATGGTTGGATATGCCAGAAATGGTTATAAGGTATGGGATCCTATAACTGACACTATTACTGTGACTAGAGATATACGTTTCAATGAAAGAGATTTCAAATACAAATCAGTTCAGATGGAAAAGCAAGATGAAAACTACTATTATGAACACACTACTATAGAAAAAGATGATGAGAAAAAGAAGGAAGAAGAGAGGAAAAAGGATGAAGAACAACAGAACATAAATGAAGAACAATTGAATACTGATAACATAAACAATGAAGGTACTAATAATAATACAAGGAGTAGACGGATAATATGTCCACCTAAACATTTAAATGACTATGAGATATATGAAGCTTATTGTTTGCTAAGCAATGAGGAAGATCCTCAAGAATACAAAGAAGCATTAAGAAGTGGCTGGGAGGAAGCAATAAAAACAGAAGTACAAGCATTGGAGAAAATGAATACATGGGTAGAAGCAGACCTACCAGATAAAATGAAGGCCATAGACACAAAATGGGTGTTTAAAACGAAGGAAAATAACTTAAAAAAGGCTCGACTGGTGGTGAAGGGATTTCAGTTGAAAGATGGAAGTGATTTTGGCAAAAATTATGCCCCCGTAGCCAGAATATCATCAGTTCGAACTCTTCTAGCACATGCAGTACAAAAGGAGTGGAATGTTAGACAACTCGATGTTCCGACAGCATTCCTTAATGGTATACTTGAGTCAGAAGTCTATATTAAACCACCTGAAGGTATTAAAGTGACTGAGAACAAAGTTTTGAAGCTAAAGCGTGGTCTCTATGGATTAAGAGAAAGTCCTAAATGCTGGAACCAAAGATTTAATAGATTTGCAGAAGAAAAAGGATTTAAAAGATCACAACATGATGTTTGCCTGTATGTAGGGGACACTATGGAAGTATGGATGTTAATATATGTTGATGATATAATATTGACTGGACTTGAAGAAGATATAGAGAAAGTTGTTAAATATTTGGAAAAGGAATTCCAAACAAAACATTTTGGTTTCCCAAAGTCATTCCTTGGAATGGAAATAGTAGAGAAAGAAGATGGTTTGAAGATCACTCAAAAACAACAAATAGAAAATATGCTCATAAAATTCAATATGACAGATTGTAAGGCCTCAGCCACACCATTAACAAAAGGATACCAATTTGATGAAACTGAGACAGTAACTCAAGTACCTTATCGTCAGTTAATCGGTAGTCTCATGTTTGTAGCAACTGTATCACGACCTGATATTGCCTATGCAACTTCTTACCTTAGTCAGTACTTGGATAGACCTACAAAGAGTCTTTGGATACAATGTAAAAGGATTTTAAGATACCTTAAGGGCACACTAGACACAGGCCTACACTACTGCAAATCTGATATCACATGTATCGAAACATATTCAGATGCGGACTGGGCAGGCTCACATACTGACCGTAAAAGTGTATCTGGATCTGTAACATTGTATAGTAGATGTGCTGTGGCTTGGTTCTCAAGAAAACAAGCCTGTGTTGCTCTGTCTACTGTAGAGGCAGAGTATGTGGCAGCTGCAACAAGTGCATGTGATTTACTGTATATAAAAGGACTTTATAGTGATTTAAATGGACCAAATAGTGATGTGTTGTGTGTACTATACATGGACAATAGAGGTGCCATCCAAATTGCTAAATCTTTTGAAAACAGCAAGCGTGCAAAGCACATTGACATTAAACATAATTTTTTAAAAGATATTTTAAGTAGAAAATTGATAAGTATTGAATATGTTTCAACTCATGAGAATAATGCAGACATGTTCACTAAATCATTATCTGATGAGAAGCTTTCTTATATGAAACAAACTTTGCATATCATATAACTTTTGTATAATTAAACCTAAGTTGAAGTATTGTGTTAGTAACGATTTCAACATGCTTAGAAGTTTCAATCGAGGAGGGGTGTTGAACTATTTTTGTAAATCAAAGTTTTATTGAACGCAGCCCTTAGCTGTCATTGATGTGTTACTGTAGTATATATAATCTGTGTTTTCTCTCTGGCCAAAAGTCCCTCCAAATATGTAAGCGTGGATTCGCAATTATAAGAAATAAAAGTGTAAATAGTGTTTTATTTCATCGGCCTCTGTTATAAATCTCAACACCAATAACACCTCTGGTACGAGATTGGTGCAGCCAGCCGGCTGTAACCATCCCAATACTGCTCGTATTTTGTATATTTACTCTAGTAATGTGAACATGTTCAACTCCACGCCTGCCCGTAATAGTTGCCATAAATATCTGTAAGTACCTAAATCTACCTATAGGATATTTAGGTTTACGTGCATTGTACTGCGCCCCTCAACATCCGTACATCCGTAGGTACCTACTTATATATTATTTCTTCAACATACTTTCACTTAATAGTTTTACTTGTTACAGTACCTACCCTTCAAGCCGACGCTACTGCTTAGAGGTAGGTAGAATACATTACGTAAGCGCCCAGAAACACTCACCACCCAATATGTCACTGAATTGGCAACACCACGATTACATGTGCAGCGATGCGCTGAGGGGATCTCAATTCAGAGCACGTTGTTCATTCCGTCCGAAACCTTTTCCGCAGACTCTTACACACTATACATATACTGAGTAAACTCTCAAACGGAATATACCGAGCGTTACCGGTATCATGTGTACGTTGGACGATGGACGCGGCGGTGCGTGACCTGTTGGAGACGGATCTAACCCTAAAGTCGGCGCGGTTCGGCTCGAACTCTAACATCGGTCGCTGCGAGACGGGGCCGGCTCCAGGCGTCGCCGGGGCCGCGGGGCCTACTCCTGGCGTCACCGGGGCCGCGGGGCTGGCAGCAGGCGCGGCGCCGAGCGCCAGTGCGGGGGGTGGGAGCGCACTGCTCGCACGGTCATATACAAGGGATAGCTCAGTGCGGAGCGGAACTGTTGCCTCGCTGCTTTCTGAAAGTGGGTTACGGAATTATTAACTTTAAACGGTTAACGTAATAAGAGAAACAGCAATATAAATTCATACACATATACACATACTTAAATACACACCTACGAACAGGTAGCGGCACGTAAGTTTAGTGGAGGGGACAGCTGCGCATGGGTACCTACAGTCGCGCACATGTGACAGAGAGAGACGGAGAATCGGGGCGGGGGACGGAATACGACTGACTAGCCAACCGGCGTACGCAAACGCGCACCCTATACCCACGCATGCGCGTCCGTTCTGATGGTCGTACCAGGCCAATGTCGTAGTACCACAGGGGCCCGTCTCGCACTCTCTCTCCTGCATATCAACGATGTGTTACTGTTACTGCTAGATAACATTAATCGCTACGCAGGTGACAGTACTGTCCATGGTCGGTACTTTGGACGATATGGTGCGACACAGACCGAAATTGTAGTGATTAGACGGTGTGTCGTCGCTAAGCTTTCCGGGGTGCTTGACAACATCTCTAGTTGGAGTACTTATATTCTGAAGAGAAGGAAGATCAAGAAATGGAGATGTTTTTGCCGAGAAAGCGCACACTTCCTTGAGTCTTCCTGGCGTTGAACTCAACCAAGTTGCCCGTACCCCAACTATAGAGATGTTGTCTAGCACCCTAGAAAGCAAAAGAAGAGTGAGGGCAGGCCGTATGCTGGTAGCTTGGAAAGAAGAGAACGGTGCCATACCCGATCGAAAGCCTTGGCGATGTCGAGGCTAATAGCTAACGCTTCGCCATGCTTGTCTACAGCTTCGCCCCAAAGGTGTGTGACGTACGTACTAGAAGGTCACCCGTGGACCGTTTCGGCCTAAAGCCATATTGCCGGTCGAACAGGCGGTATAGTCAGGTCAGCACAGGGGACAAATCCAGTGCACATCTTTTTAGAACTAAGGCTGGAATACCGTCAGGGCCACTTGCTTTCCTAACATCGAGTGACAACAGCTCTCGGCGCACGTCACACTGCCTAATGCTGACATCGGGCATGGTGGTGCTACACCGGGTTATTCTTGGCGGTAGTGCGCCATTGTCATCGAGTCGGGAGTTCGCTGAAAAATGATGAGCGAGCAAGTCGGCTTTCTCTTGTGGTTGATGAGCAAGTGACCCATCGGGATATCTCAGCGAAGGTAGAGAAGGCTGGCAGAAGTTTACTTGGACTGTTTTGGCCAGTTGCCAGTAACTGCGGCTACCTGTGGGGTGCGAAAGAAGGTTTCGGCCAACACGAGCAACTCGTTGGGCATCCGCTCTTACGTATGCTCTCTTACAGTCTCTGGTGGCTTTATTATAGGCTTGTTTTAGGGAGTTTGTATTAGGATCTTCGAGGGCGCGTGCTCTAATCCAAGCGCGATATGTTTCTTGTTTGTGAGCAACAGCATCGGCACATATGCGACTGAACCAGAGCTTGGTCTTGCCACCGCTGACAGCATCAGTAAATGGTTTGTACTACTCCATACCAATCCTGATCTCGTCAGCGATGGCAGATGCGCTCTCCGATGCATCTCTCTCCCCGAAACAGCACCACCTCCAGGATGCAAGGTACTCACGCATGCCGTCCCAATCTGCCGATGAGTAATGCCATAGCCTTCGTTTAGCTTCGACTTGTTCTGGAGTAGCGAAATGAGGCACTGTTGCGGCCACCACACAGTGGGCCGAAGTACCAAGAGGCGCTCGCACGGACACTGTGTAATTGGCGGGGTAACTGGTCAGCATCAGATCAAGCAGAGAGGGTGCTTGGCCGGCAATATCAGGTATGCGTGTGGGTTGTAGTACCTACCAGTTGGGACAGGTCATGCGTGAGAGCAAATGCGTAGGCGGTGCGTCCTGCGTGGTCGGTTTTGGAAGAACTCAAGCAGGTCTCATGATGAGCGTTAAAATTCCCCAGAAACACCAGTTCTGAGTTTGGAAACCGCTCCAATGCAACATGAACGATCGGTTCATCAGTTAGGTTCCATCATACAGTATTTTTTTAAATAACGACTTCATCTACCAGAACCACCGTTTTCGTCCATGATCACTAAAATACAACGTGAGTCAAGCAATGAGATTAACTGTAGAGTCGTTTTACTCCTTGAATATGAAGTTGAAACTTGGCAAATTTTGTGCTACATATAGCGATATTCTACGAAGAAATAATGTCAGGAAGCATAACTCAGAACAAATTCCACACAAAAAGTGGTTCTTCAAACCAAAACGACGTATGATTCCAAATACGAATTACTTCCTAGGTTACAAATAGACATGTTCGGTGATTGGTTTAAATTTAAGAAGGAAAGCAGTGATTGGTCCACGCGCGTGCTGAAACGTCTACTATGACAGCTGAGTCGTAGCGGCGTGAACGATGTTATTGATTTAGCACGACTTTTATTGGGTCATCTTTTTAAGGCAGTTACTCTTCCTGATATTATTTCTTCGTAGACTACACAACTCGCACAACGACATTAACTACACTAACAAGATTAAAAGAACACGAAGATATATTAATTCTATATGTCAGAAAGGGATAAAAATATTATTAACAACTTTCGCCTGTGGCCGACCATTCGACCGCCAATGACAGCCTCGTCGTCTCTGTCGTTTGCTACTTGTCCCGTTCGCGTAAGTGGCGAAGCGGCAATGTCACAGGATTTAATTTAGATTAAAATCCATTTTTTATTTTTTATTTAGATTTTTGATAGATAAAATAGAAAAATAATACTTAAAAATGAAAAGATACATCATTCTACGAGTGTAAAAACGTACACTCGTCCCAGTAGTTCTGCAGTTTCTGAACACACAAGTAGGCATTTTTTCCTAAATATTGATACGTTGTTGCCAGACAGGCTGGAACTAAGTTGACTACCGCCTGAGAGGTAAGGTCAACAATACTGTCCAATTTAACATGAAGACAATTAGCTTGTGTTGATGTCGCCAAGCCGCAAGCGCGCAATCACCGTTGTGGGCACGATGGGCATGTCCACAACCCTAAAAGACTTGTGACATCAGACGTCACACTTTTATATTCGATAGGCCGTCAATAAGACATTTTATAAAATATACAAAACCTGGATATCGATTAAATTATTAACGTTTTCGCATAAAGAAACGTAAGCTTCTTTTAAATTTAATTTGACATCATTTGATATCCTTTGTAGTTGTTTCCAGCGAAGTTACAGAGCAAGAACCAATTATATCTCCGAGTAAAAAGCGCAGTGCTTTGCCATACACGGTTTTCTAGTGAGTTACCTAGTTCAAAATTGTGAATGGCACTGGACTGTTATGGGCAAGCGTGACGCTTAACATGATGCGAGCGACTTGATACTGTATCTATCATGTGAGAGTTCATGCTCCGACTCGTACTTTGCTGATTTTCCGGCGGCTGTGACCACAACCTTTTTTGTGGGCTGGATTCCGCGCCTGCCAAGCCGAGCGCAGTAAGACGTAGCTACCTCCATTTAGATATAACATCATTAGAGTCAAGCTTCGCCGTGGTTCGCCGATTGTCGACGAACTTCAATGAGTTCATTTAGTGTGGACACAACCAGCAAAAGCGAGCGAACGTGCGATACTGATCGGCTAATCCCACTCGTTAGCATTCGCTCGGTCTCGTTACTGCGAGACTATAAAAACTCGAGAGCTTTAAAATAGCAGTTATTTAGTTAAAAGTAAAACACAATAATAGTTAATATTCAAATTGGACACATTTGTCCCGTTATAGGACAGAGTAAGTACTAGTACTAGTACTTATATCTTTGGAAGGAACATTTTATAAAAAACACTTTTTTAGACTTCGCGGTTGTTCACTAAGTTGTAATTAGTACTCACAAGATGTAGACCACGATTTAGTTGCTTTTGGAGCACCTGATATTTCGGTACAGTTACATGCACCGCGTTGAAAATACTAATATATTGTGAAAGTTAATTAACACCAAACACCATATCGCCAGCACGTCATTTCAACTAATATATAGTATTATATATGACTTCAACTATGACCTTGAATGCGCAGAGGGGCCGTGTGTAACCCATAGCAACGCGGCGCACAACGTCCTTCTAATCTAATAGATACCGTTTGACAGTTTAGACAGATTGTAAAATAGGGTGGGGTCAAAAAAATCGGTTACTACAATATCCGATTCTTAAGAGATATCGATATAAGAGGTTTGATAGAACCTTTTTGTATGGAATATCGACCGGCCGCAGTTACAGTTTTTTTTATTGCGGCGCACGATTAATGTGGTATGTATAGATAGAGGACACATAGACAGACAAACAAACAACAATTATCAAAAATAGATTTTATTCCTGTCTGTTATTACTATTTAAACGTTTTCTTACGATTTATTGAAAGAAAACAGGTGGGTACATACTACTACTAAATAATTAAGTATTTCATCGAAGTGTATGATAATTTAGAAATTAATTATAATTTTAATCAACTCGGCATTATAGCTCTCAATCCTTGACTTGCAAGAGCTAAAATACATTCGCGACACCAAATCACCCGCATTATTTATTATTCACTAATAAAGGCGTTTAAAGTACGTCCTCTTTTCGACATTATAATCACTTGCATATATTTATATAGTATCGGAGTCCAGTATTAAGATTGCCAAAGTAAACGAATTAAAAACACACAAACGGAAAAAAAGTACGCACACAATCAATTATTTTTATAATGGCGCGAGATAGTTGGCAGTGTTGCCAGATTTAAAAAATGCGTATTTTTAAGGATATTTGGACACGAACAATTTTGTCTACAAAGATTTATTTAAAATTACATCATCTTACTTTAAAATAAATAGAATTAGAATTATTTATTGACCTTATAACAGTGTTCGTTACACTAGGTACGTCATATAAAATTACATTTCTTAAACGATATCCTAAATCAGTAGGTATGTGGATCTCACCCATGACATGTATACCGTCCACTCTCAATAATAATTGGTTTAATTGTATTTATTTATCAAATGCATAATGTGCTTACAGGATACCCAAAGCACACAGTAGGCCAGCCTTAAATTAACACTCACTTATCTGTCTTTAAATCTACTCTTATAAAATTTAGAATCACTAAAAAAAGTTTGACAACACAACAATACATACTTATACTTGGAAAAAAAATGTCAAGGTCTGGCATCTGAGCAATCATAGCATTGAGCAAATGAGTGGCCTGTGCAGTGGGAGCGTATTGAGAATCTCAATGCAATTAAACATCTAACGTGTTATATTCTTATTTATAGAAGCTGCATACAATAAATGTCAAGACTAAAGAGATTAAAATTCGAAATTAAAAAATAATTAATTATGATTATGATGATTATTATGATTAAAATTGGATTGGACTATTTATATAAATGTCTCGGGATTCATCACAGTACAGTCAAAGAAACTAAATATCTAACAATATATTAAAGAAACAGTAAATCAAAGGAGTTGATTCTAACTATACTATTTTACAAAAATAAGGATTCTGTAAGACGCATGCCATTTTCCTATTAAAATCACCTGTATGTAAGTTTGTTATAGCTGCTGGTAGCTTATTAAACATACATATTTTATTCAATATTCCTTGTTTTTGAACTTTTTTTAGTTTTATTTTAGGTTTGAACAATTTGTTATTATTTCTCAGATTATAACTGTGTACGTCTTTGTTTTTTGGTGGGTTAGCCTTTTCTTCATGTACTTCTAATAAACTACAGTATTTATACAACGAAACCACTGTCATTATTTCATTTAGTTTAAAATATTGTCTAACTGAAGTACGTTTTCTTAGTCCAAACATTATTCTAATTGCTCTTTTCGGAGCTTTTAGGACCTTATCTATGTCTGTACCATTTCCTCAAACAGTTATTGCATATCTAAGTGATGAGTGAATATAGGTAGTAGTAGGTCTTTTGGTCTACAAGAGGCTTGAGTTTGAGAAGAGCATAATTCGCACTCGCAAGATTTTTGCAAAGTTTATTTATGTGAGCTGCATGAGGTATTGTATGATCTATTGTATAACCAAGAAACACATTTTCTTTTACAGTTATATTAGTTTTAATGCGTTTTTGTGTCTGATATTTCATTATAACGCTCTTATCAGCATTAAGAGTTATTCCATTTGCATCAAACCAGTCTTTTAGGATGCCCATGGTCTCATCTATTTTTTCCTGCAGCTTGTTTTCACATTTGTCACTTACTCCCACGTGGGGATCGTCAGCAATACTCTTATTAGAAAAATGAGTATAATAAGTTAATTACTTTAATATTTTAAATTTTAATTGATAGTTTGAATTGAATAGCCTCCGAAATTACTAGACCTATATGATAAATTCTTACACCATTAGAATCCCACCTTATCCCTGATGAACATAGGCTATAGAACCCGTATGAAAACTTCTAAAAAGTAACCCAAGGCGTGAAAGAAATACCAAAACAATCCTTATATCGCGCATGCTGCGGAAACTACTGACAATAGAGCAAAGTGATGTACAGTTTTATAGCAGACAATAAAATCTACAACAAAGTTAGTGATCCTATATGTATGACGATTACAGTTATGTCACAAAAGTATTTTGGTATGTTAAAATATGCAATAGTAACGCTGGTACAAATTAGGCCACATTAATGATAAACAGTTAAGATTTGATTGTGTGTTTGTTTGTAATTTATAAACGCATAAAGTACTAAAACGATTCTAAAAAAATTACGAATAGAAAACTAAATTGTTTCTGAGTAACGTACGCTATATTTGATTCATCATCATCAATCACCACGCGGGTGAAACTGCGGAGCGCAGCTAGCTATCAATGATGATTTCTTAGGCGTTTACAATAGTTATCAATAAGTTCGATTATTCGTATTTTTTTACCGATTATTCGTATAAAAGTGGATATGAAGAGTCGCAACACTACGTAAAAACCAAAAAAAGCACCAAACTACGTAACTTTGAAAAGAGGTCATAATTCTATGGTTTTACGGTGAAAGTTATTGAAATTGTATGAGTTGCGCCTGTACAAAGTCATTTGGTCTTGAAGAGTATGAAACGTCAAACGGTATCTATTAGATTTGCTTTACGTAGAGATTGCGTGACATTTTCGAGCAGGTGGTATGAAAAAAAAATTGTAACGCACGCATCGTGATTGAGACTCTCGTCTTTATAATGACGCTGTTTAGTATCCAATAAAATGTTCAATGAACTTTAATTCTAACTCTATTTCTAGCACATAAACTAGATTCCGCTTCCGAGTTCGCACAAAAACCGAAAAAGAATGTGACAGCGTTCTCTTTTCTCACCCGAGAAAGCCTTTGAAGCGGGTAAAAATACCGACACCGATCGGAGATCAGCCGAGCACGAGAAAGAGACGTAGAGAAACCTCTCACATTCACGCTTCTCGGGCGTTCTCGGCGTGAGTCTGTACAACCCGGTCAGAATATCTGTGCACCTCGCTGGAATGCGGTGCCTCTCCCGCTTTCCCTGTCACCTCTCCGCGCACTCCCCGGTGCGACAGTACGGTTAGCATCTTCGTTGCCGATACACGTCCCGATAATTTTGATATTTTCGCTTTGTTGTTGTTTTGTTTTTTAATATTTATTGTTAAGTTTAGACTGTTTACTGTTAAGTTTGGACTGGTTTGGTTGTTATTAAAATTGTTGTAGCTGATAAACTGAAGTCATGGGAAAAACAATACACAGCAAATCAAGAAATTTAATCTTGAATGTGCTCAAGTTTTTTGAATCGGAGAAAGCAAATAAACAGTACACCATACCTGTAGACCAAGTGGTGAAACAAACCTGTGCTGCAACTGGGATATCAAAGAGGACTCTAATGAAAATTAAAAATGAAGCCAAAGTACAACCACCTACTTCGCCGGGCGCTAGTCCGACTCCAAGTACTAGTAATAAAATAGAAACCCACCCAGAACCAAAATTATCGACACCGGGTAAGAAGCGTAAACAGTACAAAAAACGCATCGAAGTAGATGATTTTGACATTTGCGCAATACGAAATATCATCAACAGTTTTTATGCTTAAGAGCAGAGTTTAATAATAAATGTTTTTGTTAAGAAAATTATTGTTTTTTAATAACAAACCCTCCATCAATAATAAATTGATTTGAAAAGGTTAGTAATTTTTTTTACCTCCACATTTCTCGAAAAAACTTTTTTTCACACCGTACCCAGACCGCCGATATGACGTCACGAGGTCAGGTGCACAGATATTGTGACCGGGTTGTATGTGCCTTAACACTCACTCGTTCTCGGCCATTGGTCCGTGCGAAGCGGCTTGCGGCGCAGCGCGCCCGCCGTGGGGTGCGCGCCCGTGCCGGGGGGTATGGAGGGGCGGAGTGCGGGGAGGGGAGTCCTGAGCGGCTCCAGCGATGTGTCGCCTAGCAACGTCTCATTGCAAAGTTCGGCGCAGTCGCCGTCGCTGGAAATCAATACATTATTTAAAAAAACACAATTATGTAACTACTTAGATTAGAATTAGGTACCTACCTAGTTTACTTATTAGCGTACTACAGTTTTGATAACCCTATTTCACCAGAATAAGGTCAAGCGGTTTTTGTGTTAAAATCCAACAACTGAAAAGTGTCTCGCCTATCTTGATGACATCGTAATTGATTGTGAATGACAATCGATCCCGTAAGTAGCGAGGGTCACTAAAGAATGATTTTTTTTACCTCCAATTGAAACTGACTTCAACACTGAACCAAGTATAAAATAACTAGTTGAAGTCTGTTCCACAGTTCACAAGTACCGATTATCACAATACTGTGCGCGTCGGTCTGACTTCGACAAACTTATTTGTACTTATACTCGTAGTGTTGAAGTCTGTTCCACAGTTCACAAGTATCGATTATCACAATACTGTGCGCGTCGGTCTGACTTCGACAAACTTATTTGTACTTATACTCGTAGTGTTGAAGTCTGTTCCACAGTTCACAAGTATCGATTATCACAATACTGTGCGCGTCGGTCTGACTTCGACAAACTTATTTGTACTTATACTCGTAGTGTTGAAGTCTGTTCCATTTTTTGGGAAAATCATTTGTTCATGCTAAATTGAATGATGATACTAAGACCCCTTAATCTTTACAATTATTGCAAACAAAATATCTTTTATATAATCTCATTCGGTAATATTCTAATTATGAAATGAAATACAGACTTTTATTGGCATATTTTACTTACATACTTTTTTAAGAAAATTAAAAGTAGTAGTTTATGCAACTGTCATATAATAAAGGGTATTAACACATGAGTGCAGTTTTTTGAAACGAGCCGCGGGCGGGTTTCAAAATAAGATTACACGAGTGTTTTAATACCTAATTATATGCAGTTGCATACACTGCTTTATTTAATCTCATGACATTTTTGCTACTAAAGTTATATCCAACAAAATATTACACAAATTCGTATGTACGAATTTTGTCGTTAGTTAAGCGCTGTTTGCGGCTTTGTATCCATGCGTTTCGCGCTTTGCGACTGCGTGTCATTACAATTATTGGGCGGCTTTATCTTTTCTCACGCCTACCCTCCAAGCTCGACGATATCAGACGGGTTAAGTTTACGTTGTTTACTTATCTTTGTGACCACCGCCATAATGTTTCATTATCACTTTATTGCACATTAGCGAGTTCAATATTTTGATCAAGCTCTTTCTGCTCAAGCACGCAAATACGTTCTTCTAGTGCCTTATTACCTACACTTCTCCAAGTACTTACTTATTTTTGTTAGCCAAGTCAACTATTTTATTATCTGATTTCTTTGATTTTTCAATGTTTTAAACTGCTCAAACTCCTGGTACTTTTCTGAGTAGTAGTTGACTAACTCAGTAAGCTCATCAATCTTGTCCTTAATGGCGCAGACTACATCCAGCTTTACATTGATTTGTGCCAATAAGGACTGGATACTTGTATTTTCATCGCAATTAATTGCCACATTGCACTTGCCACATTGAATCATTGTTTCAACTATTATCACCACCTACACGTATTATATTTTAGCACACGTCCGCTCGCCGAGTTTATGCTAATATCTAAAAAGCTGTGTTGGCCATTTGACGGTCAGGCGTTCGGAACTCTTGTACCTATTAGAATATACGGTGTATTTCCGTTGTGCCCGTACGCCATGTGCCCGTCACGGGGACAGCGGACATCATTAAACTTTCCCGTTGTCCCCGTAACGACCGGCCAGTATGAATACTTCCCTACTTCTAACTAGGCAATGTGGTAAACACATTTGCCAAAAAAACTAGAAAGAGCGATTCATACCTGGCGCATCCCCGGCCGCTGCCGCAGCACGCGCGCTACACTCGCTCGGCTCGCGCGTTTAGTCACAAATAAGTAAGTGATACCTATTAATTACTGGGCGAAAGAGACGACTCACAAACCGATGTCTCAGGGCGACGACCTGCGTGCAGTGCTACGCAATACTACACTTCACAGCTATGGTAGCATTGCAACTATCATCAGCAAGCGTAATGCTGTCAGGAGTATAACGTGCCCTTTCCTTGCTCGTACAACAAAATGCTGCAGCGTGCAGTTGGACATAAAGGACATCCCGTCGGCACGGCACGTACCGGCCGCACGCATTCCGCGTGTGCGCGCAGTGCAGGAAGCGGCGCCAGCGCGGCACGCTCGCGGCCGCGTGCACCTCCCCGCACCGCTCCCGCCCCGCCCCCGCGCCCGCCGACCGCGACACCACGCCGCACAGCTTGCCCGAGCACACCACGCCTGTGCCCCAGTCACTCTGCGGCAACACACGCACAACTGTTCTATAATACTCGTACAATTCAGTAACACAATGTTTTAGACCTTCGCACTTGTTAACTACATTATAATTAGTACTCACGGCATGTACACTCACTCTTTTACTAGGTACGCCAGTAAAGTAAAATCCGTAGTAAAATGTGAGAAAGTGGGCAGACTGTCTTGCCTGCTCATAACTTCGAACTTTCTTCACATCCACGCGCATCTTCAGTCTACCCGTGAACATGGTACATGTGCCGAAATATCGGGAACTCCAAAACCTTGGATATCGTGGTGTACATCCCGTGAGTACTAATTATAATTTAATTCAGTATCAGTAGATGATCATGGCTTCTGAAATAGATAATACCACAATAAATAGTATAATAATATATATGCATAATAAATAAATAGTGGTTGTCTATCCAGGGTCAGTTTAGGTATTGATTGAAGAGATATTATTACTAGAACTACCTCTCTTCTCAAACTTGCTTGCAAAAATGCTTTTAAGTAGCAATTCGCTTGTTGCAAAACGAAAACGAATATCTTTCCCTAACTCGAATGTGCAAACTAAAAGTCAGAATGACAGCCAGCACATTCATTTATTAAATACCTTTATTTATTAGTATTGATTATAGTAGATCCAACCGTTTATCCTCTTTTTGACAGATCTAATTTGTCAGTTAAAGTGTTGTGACCAAGTGATTATAGTGGACACGATTTCGATTCATTTTTCTATCGAGTCTGTGCGGAAAGAGAATAGTCCTAGGAATGGCGCCATGACCATGGCTATTGGCCATCTAGAAATACGTCAGCCAATGGGGAATGTTGAAAGGGCGTGGACAGGCCGTCATGGCATGGCCATCTAGAAACGCATCAGCCAATGGGAAATGCTGACGCATTTCTAGATGGCCATGCCCAGATGGCGAGGCCACGCCGTCCGGTTACACCCGTGTAGTTTCCAAGGTAAGCTATCAAATTCTGAGTTATAAGTTTTCACTTCTATCGGCAATTCCTATGACTGCCAATTTTTTTGTCTATGGGTAAGCAGTAGTATTTTATCAAGGTAGTAAAACTCAATGGTCCACCGCCGTTTTGTATTTGTCACTGTCACTCGCAACAAGACGCCCGTGCTAGTAATTATTTGCTGAGTTTTATATTGGAACTATAAAATGCCGAAAGGATCAGTGCTGAAAGGACAGACGAGAGAAATGGTGATCAAGCTTCGTAATTACTTTGAAGCAGAGTATCAAAATGGCGGCCCGCTTTTACCATTGTCGCAAGTGAGAGAGCGCGTTGCGGCCGCGTTAGGTATTAGTGCATCTACGATTACAAAAATTACTACCGAAGCCTACGGAACAAGCGGCATGCAGGAGAATAAGCTTCGTACGCCGAAGAAAAAACGCCAACCACGTCGTGTGACTTCGGTTGACAACTTTGACGCAGACGCTATACGCCGTCATATATATAACTATTACTTACGTAAAGAAGTTCCAACACTTAAAAAACTTGTTGCTTCTTTGCGTGAATGTGATTTGTTCCGAGGTCAAAAATCGTCATTGGTAAAGGTCTTGAATGAAATTGGATTTACTTATAAAAAATCGGACAAACGCAAAATATTGATGGAGCGTCGCGACGTAGCTTTTGCTCGTTGCGAATTTTTGAGCGAAGCCAAAAAAATTACAGATTGGTCAAATGTTGTTTTCACTGACGAAACTTGGCTGAATGCGAACCACACAGTGTCTAAGAGCTGGACTGATGACACCGCTGCTTCCACTACCTCAGTACCGATGGGAAAAGGAGAACGTCTAATCATTTGCCATGCAGGGTCTGTGAAAGGATTCATGCCAGATGCTTTGTTGGCCTTTAAATCCAAAAAAACAGTTGAGTACCACGAAGAAATGAATTCTGAGGTTTACGAAAGTTGGTTTAAGGAAATGGTACAATCATTGGAAGAACCGTCAGTTATTATTATGGATAACGCATCCTATCACTCACGCCAAATTGATAAAATGCCGACCCAGGCCGACAAAAAACAAGTAATCATTGACTGGCTTCAACGACATGGTGAAAATGTTGATAACTCCTTACTAAAAGTACAATTACTAAATATATTACGAACAAAAAAACACTTCCCAAAACGATATGTGATCGACGAAATAGCTGCAGAACATGGTCATTGGGTTCTTAGACTTCCACCCTATCATTGTCAATACAATGCCATTGAATTAATATGGGCTCAAGTTAAAGGACACGCTGCTAGAAATAACACAAAACCCCCATTCACGGCAAACAAAATGGTAAATTTATTAAAAAATGCATGTGTGAAAGTAACTGCGGAAAGCTGGCAAAATGTAATTCAAAAAACACAAGAAACTATAATGGCAGATTGGGATAAACACGTGGCGATAGATTATATGAGTCAACAATTAATTATAAATGTCGGCAATAGCTCGAGTGACAGCAACGATGAATCTGATTTTGATTAATAAATAAATAAAAATAAAAGATTAGATTTCGTTTGCTTAAATTGGAATTGGGGTTGCTCAAACTTTACTATTTTCTGGTACCAAACGGCAGACTTTAATGTCTGCCATCCCCAGCGAGCAACACGGAAGGGAGTAGCCTTAGCTAAAAAATATTGTTCAAATCTTTCTGTCATTTCTTGCGGGAGGGGAAGTTGCACACTAGCGCAAAGCCGCACTATTACATACAAAACATACCTGTACCGATCCATTGCCGATCATACTCACACAACCAAATCACTAACACATAAAAAATAAAGCACCATTCACAAATCTAGCCCCGCCCTCACCCCACAGTATATTATCAAACTCCATGGTCCATGCGGACTTGTACTTTGACAGAGGGGAAACGCTGTGTATGCCTACTCCCTTCCGTGTTGCTCGCTGGCCATCCCAGATTTAACCGGTAACAGCTTCGTCAAGTATGACTTGTACTTGTAATCATCATAGTCATCATAACCTTGTTCTTTTTTGGATATACACCAGGAGATAAACACGTCTTCAAATAATGCTGTATGTTTTCCTGAGGCGCATCAATATAACGGTTTTACATAAAAATAAATCCGATATTATGTGCCGAGAACGGAAAACACCCGTGTAAAAATAGTTCATAAACAATATCGATATCTCAATCGTAACTTCGTAACATCACTATGTTGATAGCCATAGAACGTAATTTTTTAAAAACGTTTGTTATTTTATGGAATTTATAAAAAAACTACTGCACTTATGGACTCATTTTGTGAAAGATGATTATTATACGGGATCAAGGAGCAAATTTAAGCAGTTGTCATATTTTTAAAACCTCGCATTTATAAGTTAACTTTTGCGTAACATCGTCATGTTACGTTCTATTGGTGCTGTCAAAAAGAGGATAAACGGTTGGATCTACTATAGTAGGTACTTCGAGTAGCTTACTATCTTCTCCAAGGGCATACCTATCTATCTTTATACTAAAACAGCTTTATATAATATAATAATCGTGTCCTAAAATATGTACCTACATGATCAAATGCAATTGCTATAATAGTATTATATGAATAGATTTTTTTGTGTGTCTTAGATGCCTAAAATGAATAAATTATTTTGACTTTGAACCAATCTCTTTAAAAAAAAATAATGAGAGAGCAGTACCTTACAGAGAGAGGGCCCCGCAAGGCAGAGCGTCCTCGCTCGCAGCGCCGGCCAGCGCGGGCCGCGCGCTGCGCACGTGCCGCTGTCCGCAAGTCGCGCGTCGGCGACGCGCAGTCGCACTCTATCGCCACTCTCTTCACTCCTGTCACCATAAGGCTAAATAATAGTAGGACCAATTTCAATAGATCACATTTCACGTCTATCAGTGTAGCGTCGTAGTAAGGTGACCTGCTTAAAATATCGATTAGGTATTGAATCCATTTCATACATTATGAATCCATACGAAATTTAAACATCGTGAATACACGCTCGTCGAGACACCACGAGCTCGGCTCTCGTTGGCTCTCGGAAGCGTGTTTCTTTGCGACCGAGTCAGAGGGTCTCGTTCGGTCTCGCAGCGCCTGTACATGCACGTTCGTTTAGCTGCCAGCCAACTGCGTTCGCGTGAAGACGTTCATGCACCACACATTATCAGCCATGCTACATAAAGACGTAACGTAAACATGTAAATAAATATAAAACCGCTTTTTCTTATGAGAAAAACAATTATGACATTCTACTACTGGTTGATATTATTACTAATCACTAATTATAATATTTCCATTTCTTTATTTTCTCGGTGACAGTTTTAATTTGATAGTTGTAGTGTTGTGACCAAACAAGTAATGATACCGATCGCATATATTTATTATATTCTGAACAAAGATAAATACAACAAACACATTAAAATATATGTTTTCAAGGTGGGAACACACAATGGCCCACCGCCATTTTGTGTTTGTTTTAATCTGTCACTCGCAACAAGACGGTCGTGCTAGTCACTACATTTCTGTTCGCTGAGTTTTTTCACATTATCGTAACATTGTGTATTTTGTGTTCCTCCGTGTTGATTGCTGCCCAGCTGTCAAATATCAAAATGCCGAAAGGATCTGTTCTGAAAAAGCGGGCGAGAGAACTGGTGATCACGGTTCGTAATTACTTTGAAGCAGAGTATCAAAATGGTGGCCCGCTATTACCACTGTCGCAAGGGCGAGAGCGTGTTGCGGCCGCATCAGGAATTAGTGGCCCTACCTTATTTTCACTGACGGGACTTGGTTAAATGCAAACCACACAGTATCTAAGAACTGGACTGACGACACCGCCGCTTCCACTAGTTCAGTGCCAATGGGAAAAGGTGAACGCCTTATCATATGCCATGCAGGGTCTACGAAAGGATTCGTGTCAGATGCTTTACTGGCCTTAAAATCCAAGAAAACCGTGGATTTAAAGAAATGGTGCAATCTCTGAAAGAACCGAATAGAGATTAAAATAAATAAATAAAGATACCTGTCGTTATAATTATTTCGTTTCATTGTCGAGTACCTACCTATACCTACTTATTTTACAACAGCTTCGAAAATTTTAAAGAAGTTGCCATTATCAATCAAGAATTAAAATATGTAACATCTTGTAATGAAATATAATATTATTTAATAAAGTTGTACAAAAGTATCCGTCAGTAGTATAGTTTCTTACATTTTGAAAAAAAATATCGGGTCTGTTATCGTGTCACCTACGTTTATCGATATACCTCCATCCCTTTCAGTTTCTCCGACTCTGGTATAACCTTGTACGTGTGTAAACGTCATATTTTTATAAAATAATGCATACATAATGTAAAAAGACGCTCGTTCAAGTTTTCACAGGAGCTGTTATCGAGAAAATAGAGAAATGGAAATAGTATAATAGTACTTACTTAATTAAGTAATTGGTAATTATAAAATATATCAAAAATTTTATACTTAGTGTTAGAATATACAGGTTTTGTTACGGTGAATAGAAATCATCCATCACCACCTTCTTCTTCGCCATGGCTTATTTTTATGGTAAATTTGCTTTTCTAAAAATGCGAACGAAGTGTGTAAAATAATTGCTAGGCGAAATTGGTATGCTCTTGTTTACTTGACGGGAGGCACGCGACGCGACGCGACACCCTCGTCGTAGCCAGGTGAGGGATCTCAGAGAGGCGTTGCGGTTGGCCTTGGAGAGCATGGTCGCCCCTTCTTAGGCACTGAGACCCGGTTAAGATCAATCCGGTTCTCCGCTAGGGCGATATGGTGGATGCTAGCGTGACTCCATCTCGCTCCACCTAGGCGGAGGATTGCTCACGGGGGGGTTGTGGTGGGTATGAGCCCCACACGCCCCGTTCCGTCAGCCCCGTGGCGGAAGGGAAGTGCACAGTATTTCCCCCGCCCCGCCCACTTCATCTAGCATTACGCGTAACCGAAAAAAAAATTATATAGTAGAACATGCATATCAAGTTTCATTAAGATTGTTGAAAAATGCGACCTGTAGGTACAGGACGACGTAGCCCTAACAAACATACGGACAGATGAAAGTCAGTTTGGCCAGTTATAGCAGAATCGTTTCGCTCGCTCGGGCAACAGGTAAGATTGTTAGGTGTTACTGCGGTGGATATACGAGTAGATAAGTAGGTACGTGTTGGCAAGCGCTGTCGTGTCGCGGCGCATGAGATGGCAGGCGGCGGGCGGCGCGCAGTCGGCGGCGTCAGTGGCCATAAGAATGGGGCGCGCACCAGCTAGCGGCGCCGCCAACTCCAGCAGCGCCAGGTCCGCCGCCGCGCCCGCCCACGGATCGCCCGCCACGCCGCCCTGCGCCTCCTGCATACAACAACACAACACATATCACATCTGCATGCCGTTAGGTACAATCGCCAAATACAATGACATCCAACAATTGATGGGAACCTTAGACATTGCATCATCATCATAATCGCAGCCGTAGGATGTCTACTGCTGAACATATGCCTCCCCCATAATTTTCCAAAGGGACCGATTTTTATAATGGGTCATCAAAGTGACTCCCGCGAAGATGGAATCAAGAAGCAATGACTATTAGTGCAGCCGTAAGCTGCACTAATGGTGCCAAACTTTTTGGTTCGTGGTAAGAAGTTTTCAACAGTATATGGAGGCAATGCTAGGCCGGAACGAGTAGTTCGGGATCGGAATGGAGGGGAAGGAATAAGATTATAAGGCTCTTCAGAACATACGTCATGAAACAACCGGTAAATATTTCTACGCATTTGAAGCAGCCTGCAACGTTTTCCTGCAACCTTTGTCAGGTCTTCTGTCCACCGTGTCCGTGGACGACCTACGCTGCACTTGCCAGTCCGTGGTGTCCACTCCAGAACCTTCCGGTCCCATCGGCCATCTGTTCTGCGTGCTGTGTGCCCTGCCCACTGCCACTTTAACTGGCTAATCTTCTGAGCTATGTCGGCGACTTTATTTCTTGTACGGATCTCCTCATTTTTTTTTATTGTATTAGAACCGTAAATAAAATAATACATGCGTTTTAAGTACTACAATAATATTGCCAATTACAGGTTCTTACTCTTTATATAATGTCATATCGCGTAGAAGGATAATATATTACATATTTTAAATTATACTTAATTGACTTATGTTTTATTTTCAACATGGGGGCCCATTTTCTACTTACACTTAGACTTAGACATGGTTTTTTTTTATAAAATATAAGTTTTCTTGTTGGTTTTTCTATTGGAATTCTTATTAGAAATTCTACAAACTAAACTACGTTTCAAAGAATAATTATAAATAAGAAATATTTAATTTTTTTTTTTCAAATTTTGAATTTTTTAGTACTAGCGAATTTAACTGTCACGTGATTTCTATTTTTTATCGATCCTGACATGATATGGCGTATTTATCATATTCTAAGTGGGTGTAATTACTTGATGACATTCTTTCTGTGATATTTTACAATGTAAAAGTATAATCTATTTAAAATAAAGCAAATTATAACCAATCATAACAATGATAATTAGCTTACCGGGAGTTGTCGATTCGTGACAAATTTTTTTCGTGTAAATTTTGATGTGAGTACTTAAATCACATAATTACAGTATTACTTACACATTCACGATCATATTTATGTATAATTTGTATCAAAATCATGAGTTTAACCCTATTAATTCACTAAAAACTATAGCACAAAACATAACTTCACCGCCAAACACAGATGAAAATATAAACATTGATTATATATTTTTAAGTTCCCAGATAGAACATGTACGTGTATAGTGTTGCCATAGAAAGAAAATATATTACGCTAAAGAATTAAACTCTATGTTTAAACATTGGGATGACTTTAAAAAATAAACAAAAGAAAACGCGCGTGACACTTACTCGCAACAACAATTGTTGGCCGACAATTTGGACCTCAAAAATCCTTGCACTTTTGTGGCGCGTGCAAAGTAATCGATAAAGAGTCCCACTTTCTCCAGAAAGTCGGCCAACCTCTCTCCCCTACAGTTTTGTTGCCCATAACTATATTGCCCCACCTTCAACTCATCATTGCTTCTTTTACCCAACTGCGCATGGAACTCCCCCATAACAACAAGGAAGTGCGTTTCAGAGGTATGTATGGCCTGACTAATGTCCTCATACGTATCCTCCACCTAATCATCCGGGTGCGACTTTGTGGGTGCGTATACTTGAATGAACTTCAGCGAATATCTTCCAGATATTCTGAGCATTAACCTTATTGGTAACGCTATTGATTGTGAATGTTGTGTTATTGTTAATAATGTTGTTAATGAGGGACCTGTGGACGAGAAATCCGACACCACCTTGGGACTGTTGGTCACCCTCCCGGTGGTAGAGTAGGTTACCTGATTCATCATTCGGGGTCATCGTGTCCTCACCCGCTCTACGGACTTCAGATAACCCCACAATGTCCCAGTGTAACCTACTAATTTCTTCTTCCTTTACTTCTTATTTTGCTTATTGATCTTCTCGTCTGTCCTCAATCAATCAATCAATCATTTATTTGTAAAAATAATATTACAAGTCAGTATTTAGTATAGTATTACATAATATTACATAATACTACTCTATTGCATTGGGTTTATTACCTGTAATGATAGATGTAAGTTTTTAGATAAATAAATAAATAATGTAAATATAAAGAAGTGTATTCCTCATATTTTATGTTCAATACACACATACACAAAACATAAACTTCATCTAACACAAAACGACAACACTATTAATAACACACCACTACATAAAACACCGAAAGAACCTAATAAACCCCAATATGTATTAGCTTATTCTAAAATTAGCCTATTTAACGATTGCTATTATACCTTCAATTCATCTAAAAACTTCAAACGTGAATTTCACAAACGTTGCGTTTTAACAAGAATCATACCTAATATTAACCCGCAATTTAATTCTCGCTCTTCAAATATGGATGACACTATGCACACTCTGAATGAAATAGACAATGTAGAAATAGCACACGCTTTTGAATGCAATACTTGCAATCTTTCAAATAATTTAAAAGTTAAAAAACATGACCTTACTATAATCACACAAAATATAAGGAGCATATACCGTAACTTTGATGATTTCGTCCTTAATTTATCACAGCTAAATTTTGATACTGATGTTATAATTTTAACAGAATGTAGATTAAGTAAAGAGAAACCTATTCCCCAACTAAACAATTATGTTTCTTATGTCTCTACTTCTCAATTGAACCAAAACGATGGAGTTACTGTGTACGTTAAAAGAACATTGAAACATAAAGTTAAAGAGATAAAAATTGTGCATGCATCTTGTTTACAATTGGATACCCTGAACAATAAGTTTTATGTGTATATTGTTCACCATCAAATTCAAATGCAGAACCTTTTATCAATTGTCTCAATGTTCACCTAGCGTCACTCAACTCGCAAAATAGTATTGTTATTACTGGGGACATTAACATTAAAATAAAACCGAAAGAAATAGAGTTGCCTAATGAATATAAAAATAGGATTAGCTATCTTAATGTGCTATCGGTTTATGGTATTGTAGTGGTACATGTGGAAGGCAATTATATTTTTTTTTTTTGATTCTTGTGAAAGATAACTTAAGCAAGAAATCCCGCGTTTCAAAAGAACTAGCATCTGGTCAGTCATAAAATGCAATACGCTGTCTAAAAAGAATTATCTACAATAGAGGAACCCTATTCGGAAATAGAACAATGGAGGACCGTTTTGGAACGATATTTGAAACATGTTTATGACGCAAGCCGTGTGACTTTACAAAAATACACCATTTGTTGCATGTTAAAGGATAATGATCTTTATTGAGCATAGATCAATTATAGCGTAGTTAAACTATAACATAGGTAACGATTTATCTGCGAGTTAGCTTATAAATAAACTGCTCTCATGTAGAAGAGATGCGGCTTGTCACAATAGCAATATATGGAAAGATTGCCACTTTAAATACCTGGATCTGAGATTATGGTAAATGCCAAGCTAAGGGCGTATGTAATCATCAAACACATGTTATATACACTTGTAAATGTTGTGTTACAGAACTAAATGGCGCCAAAAATCGAGCCCGCCATTATTTGACCACGCGAGTGGACGATACGACGCGCTATCCATTATCCAATCACATAGATCAGTATTGCTTCGGCTGGGTGTAACCAATCAGGGCCTTTCGCGGCTATGATGGCTTGCCGCTGTTCGTGAGAGCTGGGGGCGTGAGAGGCCGCGACATTCTAACTCGGGAGTCGAGAGGAGACACCAGGCTCCACTAAGAAAGTTATTACAGTATAAAGTGCAGTGACGTGTAGTAGATCGTGAATCTTCGTCCAGGGGGGCCTTTTATAAGTTAAGTTAATTTTAAATCTAGACGGAGAATTTAGATCGTCCAAATTCCAATTTCATCAATAGAATTTTACTTTTATAATACCTTTATTATATTTTGGTTTATATTTTTACTTTATATTTTGGTTTAGTCACAATTACGATCTAAATTCGCCGTGATATTACTATTCGTGTGTGTGTTCTTTCCAGCTCTTAGATATAGATCTATTGTTCTAAATTTTATGTATATTTATAATATCGAAATCATATGAAAAGAGTGGCCAAGGTTTTTTCCACGTTTTTCCTTGGTATCCTACAAACTTGCTTGTGAAACGTGTGGGTAACTGTAGAATCAAACTCTTGAATTAATATAAATTTTAATCTGAAAGTAAATTCCTGAAACTTATCTTGTTTTTGAATAATCACTACCCCCTAACCCCTTAATTAAGGCAAAGACAGTTAGGAAATATCTTGGATCCAGAGTAACGTATCCTGTAATTGACGTAGTACAGTTTTATAATATTTACCAGGTTTAGAAGTCTTTAGGCATAACTATTCACTATTATTGATACGAGGGTGAATCAAAAAGTTCTTAGAAGTGCATATATATGAAACCTTTTTGGATCAAGTTCGATATTCAAATTAAAGAGTGTCTATCACACTATATTTATGCAGACTGTCACTTGTTTTTGTCAGTTCGTTCGCATGTAATAAATTTTTTTGTGCAACGAGTTGCTAAAAAGTCAAAATTATGGATAAAAGTGAGTTACGTGCGGTGATAAAATATCTCAGTTTGAAAAAAATGTCTACGAAGGAAATTTTTTTGGACATTCAGCAGACATTAGGGGGTGATGCTGTACCCTATTCTACGGTTGCGTACTGGGTGGCTGAATTTAAAAGAGGTAGATCAAGCTGTAAAGATGACCCGCGTTCTGGGCGGCCTTCAACCTCCGTTACAGAAGAAAATGTCAAAAAGGTTGAGAATCTGGTTTTGGAAGACAGAAGAATGACTATAAAACATATAGCTGAGATCCTAAAGATATCTTTTGGTAGCGTTCAATCCATTTTAATTGATTCACTGGGGTTCAAAAAAGTGTCTGCAAGATGGGTGCCACGAATGTTAACCGACGAAAACAAAAAGCGACGTTTGGAAATTTCCAAGCGTAATCTCGAAATGTTCCAGCGTGATTCGAATAATTTTTGCCGTCGTCTTGTCACCATGGATGAAACGTGGGTCCACCATTTTGATCCTGAAACTAAAAGACAAAGCATGTCTTGGAAACGACCATCCTCTCCATCCATTAAGAAATTTCGAGTTGCTCCTACCGCTGGCAAAGTTATGGCCTCTGTGTTCTGGGATAGTGAAGGAATCCTTTTTATTGATTACATGCCAAAAGGCCAGACGATTACTGGACCCTATTATGCAAATTTAATCCCGAAAGTGCGTGAAGCGATTAAAGAAAAACGTCGTGGAAAACTGTCGTTGGGCGTGTTGTTCCTTCAAGATAACGCTCCTGCTCACCGATCGGAAGTTGCGCTCAACGCAATCCGCTGTGCTGGCTTCAATCTCCTTGACCACCCACCATATTCTCCGGACTTAGCCCCAAGTGATTTTCACTTATTTCCAAAATTAAAAGAGGAAATTCGTGGAACAAAATTTCACGATAATGACGCGGTTATAGCTGCCGTAGAGGACTTTTTCGAGAGTCAAGAAAATAATTTTTTTTCACAAGGAATAAGGAAGTTAGAAACGCGTTATTCTAAATGCATTGCATTGGAGGGAGATTATGTAGAAAAATAAAATATTATTATTTAAATCTTTGCATTTTTTAATATTGATTCCAAGAATTTTTTGATTCACCCTCGTATGTGCTCGTAGAAGGTCACGGTATAATAATATTTATGAAATATAAAAATAGGTGTTGATTTCCTTTGAGTTAGAGAAGTTATGGTCACATACTTACATTTCATACCTAACGGACAATAAGCTAATTGAGATTAAATCTATTTGCTGTTATCAATTTATGTGATTTGTCCCTGTCATTATCTCGTGTAACAAAAGAGTCGAATGCCGTCTTATATGACGAAGGTGCGATCTCTGATTTTGTAGGTAATCATACAATATATTTATAACTAAAGATCAGTCAACATGTTCTGACAAATGTGAAAGGTCAGTCGATGTACTCCTGACAAATGATAATTGAATTGATGGTTTAATACTATCAAGTCAGTAGACAAGAGTCCTGACACACATGATAATTTTTAACGATCAGTTAACGAAGTCCTGACATTTTGCTAAAAGACTGGCTAACTCAGTTCCGGCTCAGAGAGGACACATACACTGCAGGTGACTGACAGGTCTGGTCTTGACCCGCAAGCAGAGTTGATTGCGTCAGCCGTTAGTCGATTTCCGGGATTGACTTATCAGGCAGACATCAGATAATCGTACTTAACTGAAAGGTCGACCTCTACAAATCCATATTTAAATTAATGCTAAACTCTTGTCTTTAACCTTTGGTTGATAAAATTCTGACAGCCAAATCAGTAAGAGATATTCTTAAGAACGACAATACGCAGGGTATCTTTGGTAAATGGTGAACAAAGATAAGACACGATTACTTCCGTGGACGAGTCCTTGATAGCTGAGATTTCAAGAATTTTGCAGCTGTGATAAGTATAAGGGAAGTATTAGTACTATATAAGAAATAGGTCACTTAGCACGTGCGGGTCTATTACAGTATACTTCCCGGGCACACATTTCCGAATAATAAACAATTTTTAGAGACAAAAATTTTTTAGACCATTTTATGCTAAAAATAAACAGATTGAAAGTCTCTGCATCTATTGCCGTTCTGCATACTACTATTACCGACCACTTTACGATACTATTATGTTTATCCAAATTCAAGAACATACCAACGATAAATAAGATCAGTAAGACTGTGGACTTTGGACAGGCCCTAAATTATCTAAAAGAGAAAAAGTTGTCGGATTTACTTTATTGTGAAGACCCCAACATTTTGATTGAACAACTTATTAAAAAACTGACAGATGCGATCGAAATTAGTACCACAGTTACAGCAATTCCTAGAAGTAAGCAAATAATAAAACCGTGGATTACTACTGGTATTCTTCGCTGTATTAAAAACAGAAACAAACTGCAAAAAAAATAATCGAGATGACCCTTATAATGACATTCTGAAAATAACGTATACAAGATATAGGAATTACTGTAATAATCTGCTAAAGAAACTAAAAAGAAAATATGAAAGAGAATTACTTGAGAAATCTGTTAAAGACAATAAACTACTCTGGAAAAATATAAAACATATTACATACACAAACAAGAATATTAATCAAAATACGGAATTATTGAGCATAAAATCATCCCCTAAAGAGTCTGTAAATTTTATCAATGATTACTTTTCGAATATTGGAAAATCTCTAGCCATAAAAATTCGACCAACACAATTAATCAGCAGTGTAACTCTTTTGTACTAAATGATACGAATACAAATGAAGTGGATAGAATCCTGATGACTCTGAAATCTGATAGCTCACCTGGTTGGGACAATATATCAACTAGATTCTTAAAATTAATTAGAAGTGAAGTTGTTCCTATCATAACCCATCTTGCTAATATATGTTTTCAAAAGGGATTATTTCCAGCTCTTTTAAAACAGGCAATAATTATTCCGGTTTACAAGGGTGGAGAAAGCAGTGACATAAATAATTATCATCCTATAGCCTTATTGCCAGCAATATCAAAAATCATAGAAAAGTTACTTAAAAGTTAATTTTCGGTTACTTAATTATATAAATTCATTTAATATATTTTCTCCTATGCAATTCGGCTTTAGAAAAGGTCAATCTACGGATGATGCTGAGATGCAATAACTGCTTTAACCTCACTTGTAATAGATCAATTAGACAAAGGAAACAGATGCTTAGCGGTATTCCTGGATCTTAGAAAAGCGTTTGATACAGTCTCTGTCCCGATTCTTATAAAGAAGCTGGAAAGTATTGGAATCAGGGAGACACCGTTAAGACTTCTTATAGATTACTTATCTAACAGAAAGCAGAGGGTTAGGGTGGGGCAAACTATTAGTGATGACATGGATGTAACATAATATGGAGTACCACAAGGTAGTGTATTGGGCCCTACCCTATTTTTAATTTATATTAACGACTTGTACAATTTAGGAATCAAAGATGCCAAACTATTTTCTTACGCCGATGACACTGCTATTGTTTTCTCCGGAAAGTCTTGGCTTGCAGTCAAAAACAATGCTGAGGTAGGTATGGCACAGGTGGCTGTTTGGCTAAAATCTAATTTACTTAGACTAAATACTTCCAAGACCAACTACATATGTTTCAGTATTAGTAACCTTACTCAACCACCACGGGAGTTTGACTTCAGAGTTCATGATTGTGACATTAGGAACGATACAAACTGTGGATGTCCCAATATTCATAAGATATCTTATACGAAGTATCTGGGCGTTATTATAGACTATAGATTATCTTGGCATGCTCATTTGGAGCAAGTGTCGAACAGAATAAGTAAATTTATATGGATTTTTAGGTCTCTTAGGCATGTTGTTCCTAAAAAAAGTAACAATTCTCCTCATAACCTACTAAATAATATTTATGTGTCGTTGGCACAATCCATCTTAATATATTAACTAAAGTTATATGATTATTAACGGGATATTTACCGTGGTAAGGTTGTGGAATGAGCTCCCGATATTTCGGCGCAGTTACATGCACCATGTTCAAGGGAAGACTGAAGAATGCGGGTGGTTGGTCAAAAAGTTTAAAAGTTAGGTGCAGACATAACGATCTACCCTCTTTCTTAGTCTTTTGCTACGGTTATCACTGGAACTCGAACTCGATCCTAAGTCCCAGCAAAACACACTCACTGTATCACTGCGTATAGTATTTTGAACACATTTTGAACGCGGACTTTTATTTTTAAAACAACCTAATACTGGATTCCACGCACTGGCGAGTTGAAAACCATCACCTCGATTGAAATTCTGGCATTTCGAGATCTCAATAGTTTCCTTTACTAGCCTTGGTATGTAATGGCGTTCGGTGGACAAGATTTTAGGGTTATGGAATTCAATCCAGTGGTTAGGACCCGCGTCCAGCAGATGCTCAGCTATGGCAGATTTGTGTCTTTCATTGTTTTTTACTGCCTTTATGTGTTCCTTGATGCGGCATGAAATGTTCGCTTCGTCTGTCCTATGTACGAACTTCCGCAGCTGCAGTTAATTTTGTACACCCCAGGATGCTGAAAAGGAATCTTGTCCTTAGGGGAACGCAGACATTGCGCAATCTTCTGATGAGGAGTAAATATGGTCTTGATAGCATATTTGTCAAGAATTCGACCTATTTTGTCTGTGACTCCTTTAACATATGGCAAAAAGGTCGGCTGTCGTTCCACCTTCGGTTTCATCAGTTTCTTCCTTGGCTTGGTTATACCGACCTTAGCCTTATAACCATTCCTGCGTAACACCATCTGTACGTGGGATCTTCAAGGTGTTCTGTATCGCACAGATCATAGGCCCGATTTGTCAGTGAACTGACCACAGAATTAAGATGCCGGGGATGATGGTGAGAGGTGGCATGCAAGTACAGGTCTGTGTGTGTCGGTTTTCTGTACACTGTGTGGCTCAGAGACCCGTCTTCCCTCGCTGTTATTCGAACATCCAGGAACGGCAACACTCGATCTTTCTCAATCTCAGCCGTAAACCGCATAGCGTGATGAACACTGTTTAAATGTTCCAGGCATTTGCTCACTTCCTTACCACGGTAAATATCCCGTTAATAATCATATAACTTTAGAGAACAACCGTGATAGTTTAAAACAGTGTTTTAATATTGTATTCCAATCTGGGGAGGGGCATCAAAAACTAAACTTATAGCAGTTGAGCGGGCTCAACGGGCATTGATTAAAATTATGTATTTCAAAAATATCAGATACCCCACCGAAGATGTTTATTTGATCAGCAACTTGCTTTCGGTTAGAAAACTTTATCTTGTTTACTCAGTTCTCAAAAAACATAAAACACTTCCGTTTGATGCAAGCACCCAGAATCCATCAAAAAGAAAAAAGACCTCGGTAGCGCAAATACCAAAATGTAAATCACAATTTGCTTTAAAGCAATATAGTGCACGATCAGCATATATATCCTATTAATATTATAAACGTGAAAGTTTGTATGTATGGATGTATGGATGTTTGTTACTCTTTCACGCACAAACGGGGGGGCTAATGTTGATGAAATTTGGTATGGGGGTAGATGAGGCGCTGGATTAACACATAGGATACTTTTCATCATCATCATCATCATCATCCATCACCACGCGGGTGAAACCGCGGGGCGCAGCTAGTATACAATAAAGCTAACAAAGACCTAGATATATATGCTAAATCGTTCTATGAATGTAAAAAATGTATCATTAAGTGGATAATACCGCTTACCTACAACGAAACTGAATTTCTAATTCAGGTTTAATAAGGTTCAATAAGTTACACAGTTCAGCACTTACACACAGACACACGTTCACACCCCCTGACAAAAACACAAACATTCCCATTCACCATCTTTCACACTCACCACACATATACTTTAAATTGTATTTTTTTTCTATGTTATGGAAGAGCAGGGACTCCTAATACAGGCATTCTTTGCTTAAAAGGAAACCCTGGTCGCTTAAGATTGAAAATTGTATTCTTTGGTTACTGAAATAAATATTATTATTATTATTATAACACAAAAAATAGTTGTCAAATTATTTGTTCTAAACAAGTAATAATTTAGTAAAATTATATAATAATAAAATAATAATTAAATAAAATTAATCAAATCAAATAAAAATACATTTATATTAATACAGATGTCATAAAATACATTACAAAAATATTTATGTGACATAATCATCTTATTTTTATAGAATCTTCTACATCATAGAACGCCTCCTCGACGAGCTATGCTTTACTTTATTATTGCTTATTTTATTTGCTATTCTAAGCCGGCACACCACGGTGACGTCACAGCCGAGATTGCATAACTAGAGACAATCAAGATATCCCCTCGTACCTCGTAGCTACGGGTATTCACGAGAAAAGAAAGTTACGCATACGATATTCCAATGATCCCGGTTTACCGATTGTGGGAGGCCGAGCCAGCCACGTTCATTATTGATAGCTCCCGTCGGTGACGATTCATCGTAGTGCCAGATGACTCATCGTATTAGTGGGCAAATATTACTGTGTTTATGTTTGAAGGCTACTATAGCGAGTGACATTACTGGGCAATTGGGACTAAACAACCACGTCTCTGAGTCATAAACGCAGTTGGCACCTGCAGTATCGCAGTGTTGGAGCACTTGGAAAATACTGAGAATCCATACCTCGTCGATATCTCCGCCGGCGGCGTACGCGATGCGAAGCACGCGGCGTGCGCTCGGGCCGGTGGGCGCGGAGGCGGAAGCCACGGCCCACACGTCGTCCCCGGGCCGGCGCGGGCGCGCGCACGCCGCTGAGCTGAGCGCCGTGTACAGCGTCACCAGCGCCGCGCCGCACGACCGTCCGTCCGCGTGACTCACCACCACCTGCGCACCACACACACCCACACCATAACGTACGTAACGTGGAACGAACACGTACCACCACGTTCTGACACAGGAATACTGTGGATGCACCTATACAATAGTCTCGGACTTGCTGACCAGGGGAGACCAGGGGAGTTGAAACATAGGTGATTTAAAACTTATGAATTAATTTAAATTTAACACTGATTTCGCGCAACTCATAACCGTAAGCGAGTTGACAACGTCACATATCTAACTATTTTCCACTACCCGCAGATCCCTCAGTACGCGCAAGTGACTCTGAGCGTGCCATCGCCTCATTCTTAGTTCCACACCGCACAAATCTTTAAAAGTAAGTGTCCCATATTGTTTTATCTGTTTTTTTAGATCATTCGTCTGTATTTTAACTAACGATTCTGAACAAGAACAAGAGAATTTCAGAACAAGAGTAGGTACATCGCATTTCGATGTGTTTAGCGTGTAAAAATTTTTATTGAACGGAATCCAACCTGTTTCAACTCGCCTCGCTTAATATAAGTTTTATATGACTGATATCAGCAAACATCACCATATAATATGATTTGCATTATATGGTGATGTTTAGTTGTGGTCCGGTCAAATTAGACCAAAAAATAGGAGTGAAGTTTAACTATTCGTTGTAGTTATCTCAAAAACGGTGGCTCTTAGGAGAAAAAGTATGAAGACATTTTTTATAGATAATTATCTGATCTACAAGTCTTAGTCATAGACTAACTTTACGATAAAACTTACAGTCTTGCTGAAAATCGCGAAACCCCGTTTTTGTGACCTCGAGTAAAGTCGAATTTTTCCAGGTGTCGGATCGATGAGGAGAGGAATTTTTAGATGCCATTAATTATGATGGTGTTTTTAACAATTGTACTAATTTTCAGCAGGGTGCGAATTTGTGTAGGTACCCTCGGATGTCTAAATTGACTAAACAATTGCTTATTGACTGCTGACTAAAAGAGAAAGACTGATAGAGGAACTGGCTGCCGAAAAAGAAACATTGCCACATCGAATTCTCCGTGATGCGGCGCAACTATAGGTAGGCACCCCTAATGTCGACGATGAAGAACATGTGAAGTGTTGTAGGTATCTAATGTTTTGAACCCTATTTAAGTATATTGTAACAATAGTTGTAGAACAATGGTTTCAATGTCTGGAATGCAAAATATGGGTTTGTCAAACTTACACTGGTGGAGAACTTACATATGTTTGTCACAATTGCATAACAGACTAATAGTAGCTAATTATATTATCTGTGACATTTAGTTAGGTAGGTGCTATGAATGTGGTTATTGTTTCTCTGCTTCGCTTATTTGTTTAATATTTATAGTAGGTATCTTAGCAGCTGACTATTAACAAAATATTATTAAAAAATGTTCTGCTTTAATCGATCATATATACTCGTAGGTATGTTTAATGTAGGTGTGTTCGCGGATAACCTCGTCGTGTAACAACCGATTTTGTAGGTTCTTTTTATTGTTTGGTAGAGTATAGGTACATCCGAGGTGGTCCCATTTAAATTTCATCCCGCAGTCTTTGCGTTACACTCCAATAACTAAAAAGTGTTACGCCTATTTTGATGATGTAAGTTATCATTGATGAATCTTGACGATATCCTTATTGCTGGTGAATAACAATCGATCCCTTAACTAGCAAGAGTCACTAAAAATTAATAAAAATAATTTTAAACCATAAATGGAACCGAAATCATCACCAAAAAGTGTGAAATAACGTGTGGAAGTGAGTACCACGCGCACAATGTTAAGTACATTTGTACTACCTAGTTCAAAAAGTTAGTAATAGTGTGCGCACCATGCTCACAATATTCTTTAATACTATCTTCGACAAATTATTTTACCCTTTTTGGTGTTGATCATTCTTTGGTAAAAAACATTGTAAGGTAAGGAATCGCACATCGACACGGCTCGCTCACCATGAAGGGCGCGGAGTCTCCCTCGTTGTCGTCGTCGAGCTCGTCCATCGCCGTTGTAGCCTCTTCCCCTGCATGTGCAATCATTTACTATCAAGTCTAGTAATTACGTTTTGTAAATCTTTAAGCGTATCTACTTAGTCGTTCACTAAGGAGGTGGAACTATCGTATTATTTATTTATATTATAAGTATCGTATTTTTCACAGTAAACCTGCTATAAACTAGCCCGAGGTGTCCACAACAAGGGGGGTGTTGCGCCACAGAACAACGAGCCTGTGGCGCTATTCTCGACCTATATACCTAGTGACTAGTGATCGCTTTACAACCGTCGTCGGTCGGCAAATCGCCACAGGCTGAACATTTACCTTAACTGCAGCCATGATGCCATCCTACAATTTTTGCATTCCACTGCATTTCCTTTCCGTGCAGAACTTGATCACTTCGCAGGATCTAGTTGCGTAGGGCGCGCTGTAACATTAGGTACCTACCTACAGACTTGCAACCTGTCACAGTACGTGTTGCACTTTGATCGGGAATCTTTACACTGTGCTTATTTCCTGCTTCCGACTAGCGACTACCGAACCGATGATATACCTAATCTATACCTAATCTCGACAAAGGCAGCAATATCATTCTATTTCACAACGTGATAAAACTGACTTAGGTACCTACCTAGTCAATTTAAGACAAAACCCCCTTTTAAAAATAGATAGGTAGTGATAGTGAAGGAAATGGCGAAAGTGTTTAGTTTAGTTAGACGGTACCTATCGTTACAGAGTGACTGAACTCCCTAGAGTTTAGCTGTAAGCAGTTAGTTAGTCAGTTACTCACTTACCTACTCAGTGGCTCTACCATGAGTTGGCAACATAAATGTCATCTATAGTCGATACTCGGTCTCGCCTACCTATAAAGCTTGTGATTGGCGCACTCGCTACCGATTTTAGTTCTACAATAGACCGCGAGGTGGCACTGTTCTTTTTTTCATACATATTTTAACGGCAGTCGATAGCGAGCATCGATTGGTTTCAATGTTCTAAACTCATGGTAGGCCTACAGGTATAAGCGTTGCTTTATGCTTATTTAAAAACCTCATTAAATACGGCGCAGAACATTTTTTCTATGTGCAGTTCTAAATAAAATCATATAAATTTAAGCAGCTTTTATATCTAAGTTGCAGTATGTGCTCTATTTTCAACTTTATAGTAATAATAATGTGAGTTCCAAAGGTACCTTCTGATACTTCTCCCCGACAGGACACAATGTATTACCTTCAGCGCACACGGCAACGCCGAGACGGGAGCAGACGGCTGCCAGCGCCAGCACCGCCACCAGCGCTGCCCGCTGCATCTCCGAGTAGTCGCAACTTCCCCTCGGCCGCACCGACCTCACCACTTACTTATATCCATCCTAACGGACCTGCTCTGCATTATATACGTAAGCCTGGGATATCTTCAAATCGATTTAAGTATCGAAGCATACAATTTAGCATGGATTCGCCAAAAGTACATAACTTAGCTCTCGTACTTAGAATACTTTCTTATTTACATGATTTTGACGCTCATAGACGACAATGTGACAGTTTCTACGAGTCTCTACGGCTGACAGAAGAAAAAGCAAAGTTTCGCTCTTCAAAGTAACCAAGGAGAATAATCCTACTATCTTCTATCTATATATGTAAAAGCGAAAGGTCACTCACTCACTCACTCAATCATCACGAAATCTCAGAAACTACAAGTGCTAGGAGTTTCAATTTTGCATGCGGGTTCTTTTTAGGAAGTAGGTGCTCACTCAGACGGGATTTTATGAAATTCAACCCCTAAGGGGCTTTTTTTTTGGGGTTGATAGTTTGCATGAAACTTCGTTACTGCGAGTGCTAAAAGTTTAAAATTTTGCATGGGGGTTCTCTTTAGGACGTAGGTGCTCACTAAGACGGGATTTTATAAAATTCAACTCGCTAAGGGTTTTTTTGGGGTTATTAGTTTGTATGAAACTTCGTTACTGCGAGTGCTAAAAGTTTAAAATTTTGCATGGGCGTTCTCTTTAGGACGTAGGTGCTCACTAAGACGGGATTTTATAAAATTCAACTCGCTAAGGGTTTTTTTGGGGTTATTAGTTTGTATGAAACTTCGTTACTGCGAGTGCTAAAAGTTTAAAATTTTGCATGGGGGTTCTCTTTAGGACGTAGGTGCTCACTAAGACGGGATTTTATAAAATTCAACTCGCTAAGGGTTTTTTTGAGGTTATTAGTTTGTATGAAACTTTGTTACTGCGAGTGCTAAAAGTTTAAAATTTTGCATGGGGTTTTTTTTTTTTTTTTTTAATAGTTATCAATTGTCCACTGAGGAAGGCCCAGTACCTACTTATAGTTCACTCATTGCGTTCGAACAGCTATACGCCAAGATTAAATACAAATCACATCAGTTCACATCGCAAATGGCTGAAAATACTAGTCGCGACGAGAAGGGTTCCCTAGTAAAATGCGAAAAGCCTTCATCAATAAAGCTACCGCGATTGGAACTCTGCTCATTTGATGGTGAAAATGAATCATGGCCCACTTTCTACGAGACGTTCAAGTCAGCTGTTCATAACCAGCCCAATCTTACTGACGGTGAAAGAGTTCAGTATTTAGTTGGTAGATTAAAAGGGAAAGCCCTTAATATTTGTAAAGGCATATGATCCCAAATGACTTGGTAATTTTCCGCTGTCGGTAATATTACCGACAGCGGAAAGCTCTAGTTCTAGCTCTAGTAGATAGCGCGTCTCAAAAAGATTTAATCACAACTGAGTGCTGTGAGCGCTTACAATTGAAATTACATGCGCCTCAAAGTAAATACTTGTCTGGTGTAGGTGACGTCACTAATCCTATTGAAGGAGTTACCTGCCTAACCATTCGGTCTCGATTCGATGACTCGGTCAGGCTCACTATTCAACCCGTGGTCGTAAATCGTATCACGAGTGAATTACCTACCGCGAAGATAGACGTAGTGCGCCTGGATTATTTAAATAATATTCCTTTGGCAGATAGTAATTACTATTCACCCGCGAATATCGACCTTATATAAGGGACGGACTTTGATTAATTAAAACACTCACACTACTTTAACACCTTTAATTTGTATCCATTTTCACTGTTAAGAACACTCAAGTAGGCAAGGAACATTTAGCTTACATAATGTATGAAAAACACAACGCTTGCGCGTGTTAATTTTACCTCTGGCGCCATCTAGGCGCTGTGTGGTATAACTAATATAAATAGTTGGGAGCAAATATTACCTCTGGTGCCATCTAGGCACTATGGTGATGAAATAATATATATTTTAAATATAAACTAAACATTCCGCCGCCCAAGGACGACTACAGTCCTTAGCATATCTAATAGTAATAAAATCAAAACAAAACTAACTCTAATTTACTGAGTCAGGCTCATCCAGGGGCAGAGGGCACAACTTTGCGATTGGTCTCTTGAAAACATTATCCTTACATTGTAACGTAACAACTCTTGTTATACCATCTGTACCTGGGTGCTTCTGAATTATACGTCCCAAAAGCTATTTACCTGGCGGGAGCCTGTCATCTTTTACTAACACAATCGTCCCTATAGGAAGATCTGGTTGATTAATGTTCCATTTGTAACGCTGTTGCAGGGTCGTTAAATATTCGTTTTGCCAACGACGCCATAAACACTGCACCATACGTTGAATTATATGCCATCGATTCAACGGACTTAGTTTAACATCAATCAAAGATGGCTCCGGAACACCAATCAAAGGCTCTCCGATAAGGAAATGAGCAGGGGTCAAAGGAGGTTCATCTAGAGTTGAATTCATAAGTGTGAGTGGACGAGAGTTTACACAAGCCTCAACTTGATATAAGAGAGTAGTTAACTCTTCGTACGTGAGGAAAGTTTGGCCTATTACTCGTTTTATATGACCTTTAATGCTTTTCACTCCGGATTCCCAAATACCTCCGAAATGAGGAGCACTGGGGGGTATAAACATCCATTGCGTGTGATCATCAGCCAGAAGTTCAGAAATTTCAGTTACGGTCTGAGATTTTGAATTCCTGAATGCCAAATCAAGTTCTCGTGACGCGCCTACAAAGTTCGTTCCGTGATCACTCCAAATTTCCATGCAGTGACCACGTCGAGCAGTGAAACGTCGAAACGCGGCAATAAACGCAGCAGAAGTAAGATCAGTTACCAACTCTAAATGAATGGCCTTTGTTACGGTGCACACAAATAAACAAACATAAGTTTTACAGGTCCTTTTGCATCTACCAGGATACAATTTTATTGTAAAAGGCCCGCAAAAGTCTACTCCACTTGTGACGAACGGACGACTAGGCTTAACCCGAAATTTAGGTAAGTTTGCCATAAATGGCACTAGTGGGGTAGCCTTTTGTTTAAAACATGGTATACATTTTTTGATTACATATTTAACGAGATTTTTCACTCTTATAATCCAAAACCTTTGTCGGATGAAGTTTAAAGTAAGTTGGTGTCCTCCATGCAGAGATTTCACATGTGCGTTTAAAACGATCAGCTTAGACAGAGCACAATCACCACTTAAAACAATAGGATTTTTCATATCATTTGGAATCTCCGCATGAGCGAGCCGACCACCAACACGAACTATACCTTGGTCATCAATAAAGGGATGAAGCACGTATATTTTACTCGACCTTTGAATTTGCTTATCGGATGACAATCGGTAGATCTCATCTCGAAAAGTGATGGATTGTGACAATTTGATGCAACGATTTAGTGCATTATCAAGCTCACTAGTGGTCAAATAAGTCGGTTCAGTAGACAGTTCCTTAGTTATCTTAGCTTTAATTCGATTTATGTAACGATAACAATAAGCAGTCACTCTTATTAATTTTGACAATGTTGAAAATCGTTTTAGATGAGAAATGGCATCATCATTTTCAAGAACATTAACATTGGACAGTATTTTAGCTGGAGGTTTCATTTCCAAATCTGTTAAAGGAATATCGGCTGAAGAATGCTCACTCTCATATGCATTATGTAAGATTTGAGGACCATTCCACCATAGTTCGGACTGCTGGAGATCATCAGGGTAAACTCCCCGGGATGCCAAATCAGCAGGATTATTTGATGAACTAATATGTTGCCATTGATTACTATTAGTGAGAGTCAAAATTTCTGATCTGCGATTTGCAACAAAGGTAGTCCATGTATTTGGTGTTTTACGCAGCCACGCCAAAACGATGGTAGAATCTGTCCAAGCGTATACATCATCATCGGGTATATTAAAAATAGTTTGAACATGTCGAATCATTTTTGCCAAGAGAACTGCACCACAGAGTTCTAGACGTGGAAGAGAAATCTGTTTAACCGGTGCGACTTTTGACTTTGCAATAACAAGTTTTACTGCTATCTCACTATCAGCTCTTAGAACTCTGAGGTACACCGCTCCAGCATAAGCAGTACAAGAGGCATCACTAAACCCATGCAGTTCCCGTTTAGCGGTGTTATGTGAAACTCCAAGCCATCGTGGGAACTGAATGTGTTCAATATGTATGAAACGATCGAGGTAAGTACGCCATTCTTCTATAAGATCAGTAGGTAATTCTTCGTCCCAATCTAGGCCAGCTAACCAGAGCTTTTGCATAAATATTTTAAGTATAATAATTGCAGGTGTTAACCATCCTAGTGGGTCGAAAGATTTCGCAATAGTGGACAATACATTTCTTTTGGTAATTGTATCATTACAATGATTAAAATTTAAACTGAGTTCGAAATTATCAGTTTCAGAGTTCCATGTAATACCTAATGTTTTGATTGTGTCTTCAACTTTAATATTTACAGCACTTTGAGACTCTTTGTCAACATTGGGAATTTGTGACAACACCACTTTACTGTTTGAGGACCACTTGTGTAAAGGAAACCCACCGCGTGCCAAAAGATCCGTCAACCCCCTTTGTAACTTTACAGCGTCTGTCGATGTGGACGCACCCGTCATCAAATCATCCATATACACATCGCTTTTCAGGATTTCAGCTTCAGTGGGAAAATCATGCTTTTCATCTTCAGCTAGTTGATGAAGTGTGCGAATGGCTAAGAATGGAGCACAAGATGTTCCATACGTAACGGTAAGTAGTCTATATTCTTTTATAGGCTGGGAAGGAGATTCTCGCCATAAAATTCTCTGATAGTCCACGTCGTTTTTAGCTACTAAAATCTGTCTGTACATCTGGCGAATATCCGCGACTAGGCAATATTTATGCTGTCTCCATCGCATTATTAAATCTCTGACATCTTGTTGAAGCGGACAACCAATAAGAAGTTCATTATTTAACGATTTTCCTTTTTCAGGTGCAGCGCTTCCATCGAAGACTACACGTAGTTTGGTGCTTAGACTATTCGGCTTAAGAACAGCGTGGTGAGGTAAGTAGTAGACCTTCTGTGTTTCTATTTCTTTTTCAGGTACCATCATCATATGACCTTGTGATTCATACTGCTTCAGGAATTTGTGATATTCTTCCTTGAAATCAGGCTTGCGTGTAAACCGTTGCTCCATCTGTTGCAAGCGGCTGACGGCAAGTGGCTTAGCATCACCAAGGTTTGTGGGTGGATCATTTTTAAATGGTAAGCGTACAACGTAACGACCGACGTCATTGCGAGTGTGAGTATTTTTGAAGTGTTCTTCACATTGTGTTTCTAACTCGGTCACCGGTCTTTTGTTGGGTAAATTCTCTTCTATCTCCCAGAAGCGTCTGAGTAACTGATCTGTCTCAACATTAGTTTGCATAACAACCATATTGTGTTCGTACGCAGCCGGATCAGTTTGTGAAACTCTGCCTGAGATTAACCAACCAAGGCAAGAGTTGAGTGCAATAAGAGAATTACTCTTGTATAAGCCTTCTAGTAGTATGTGTGCGTGCACGTCGGCACCAAGCAAAACGTCTATCGATCCTGGCTTGTGAAAGTTTGGATCCGCCAGATCCAACTGCATAGATGAAGGCCAGGTATCTTGTGAAAATTCGCGTGAAGGCAATAATGAAGTGAGTTTCTTTAAAACATATGCATTAACTTTAAATCTCGATGCATTATCTTTTGTGGAGTGGACTGTAAGTGTTACCATAGACCTTGTAGTTACCACCGATGTGTTAGAAATTCCGGAGATTTTGCCAATCACAGGAGTGCGGTTAAGCTGCAACAACTGCACCGCAGCTTCAGAGATAAAAGAACCCTGTGAACCCTGATCAACCAGCGCTCTTAATGCGTAAGTCCCACTGTTCTTTAAATTCACATTAATTATAGCCGTAGCTAAAATGACTAGATCATCTTTTGTTTCAGAATTCAGGTTAACGCTGATGTTACAAGAAGTCTTAGGTACAGTGTTATTTCCCTTTGGGGTTTCTTTCTCTTTATCTGTTCCAACCGCCGTGTCATTCTTAAAAAAAGCAAGGTGCAGTAAAGTATGATGACGACGTCCACACTTTTTGCACACTGTACTCTGTCTACAGTTAAATACCGAATGACCTTTGACAAGGCAGTTATAACATATGTTGTTTTTCTTAACAAAATCTTGACGTTCAGGAACAGAAAGTAAGGTAAAACTCTTACAGTGGCAAATATAATGACTCTGTGAGCAGTAAGTACAAGTGCTTTCGACTTCGGTCGAAAAACTTTTGACCGTTGTAACCTTAGATGATTGTTGAACGGTTTTTTGAGTATTTCTTTGTGGAGGTTGTGATAGATTAACCATTTCCATGGCTCGAAATCGTTTCTCAAGAAAACTATTTAAATCGTCGTAGGTAGGGATGGTTGTAGAATTTTCCAAAGATTGCTCCCAAAGTTTGTGAGATTCAATGTCTAACTTTGAGACTAGGATATGCACGACTATTGCATTCCAGGAATCAATTTGCAAGTTTATTAGTGAAGTGAGGCACTGGCTTGAGGTATCCAAAAGATCCTTTATACCCTTTGCAGATTCCGTTGTTAATGACTTTTGACTCAAAAAACGACTGAGGATGTTATTGACAATCATTCTCTTATTTTCATATCTTTCATTCAATTTTTTCCAGGCATCGTCATAGTTAGCTTCAGTTAGAGAGTAATTTTTTAGTAGTTGTTCAGCTTCACCAGATAAGCTTGACTTTAAATAATGGTGTTTTTCGATTTTAGTCAAACGATCGTCATTATGAATTAACGAGCGAAATAAATCTCTAAAACTCATCCATTGATTATAATCGCCAGAAAATTGTGGTATTGAGATCGGTGGAAGCTTTGGTCTCATCTTAGGAAGCTCTGAATGTGTATCAGAAATAGCAGTATCAAATTTATCTTGTTTTAGCTCATATGACTTATCTTTAAGCCATGTCATTAACTCCAGATAATTTTCTTCGGTTTGATTAAAATTCGAGTCTAAGTCAAGGTTGTGTTCGGATTCTAAAGTTTTAGCATCTATCGATCCAACAAGAGCTTCATAATTCTTGTTATAACTTGCCCAATAATCATGTAAAGTCTCTATACGTGAATCCAAAAACCCTCTTGTTCGCTTATCCTTAGCACATTTTTTTGAATTTGCAAGTAATTTTTCAATCTTGGCTGAGTTCTGTATCACCTGTGTGATATGATGTTTTGTTTGTTTATCCGCCATAGTATAAAGTTAATAAAATATTGCGGGTAGACACCAAAGTTAACTATGTATTTTCAATGTCACTTATTCAATTAACAAAGTTCATAGTTACGTTCACCATAAAACGTGTAGTACTTTTTTAAGAAAAAAAACAAGTCCTAAATCACATCCAGAAGAAAGTTAAAACTGATCAAATTTTCTAAGTCTTTTTTACTCCTAAATTGTACTAAGTTAAAAACTGATCAAAATATTCTATGTCTTTTTTACTCGCAAATTTTCTAAGTCTTTTTGCACTTCAAATTTTACTAAGTGTTTTTACTCACGAATTCGGCTAAGTCTTTTTAACTCTGATTTTTTCTATGTCCGTTTTTACACTGTTCACTTCACTGCTGCACTAAGTTAATATTTGCACTTTTTACTCACAGTTTATCCGGTTCGATGGTCCATATGATTAATTAAAACACTCACACTACTTTAACACCTTTAATTTGTATCCATTTTCACTGTTAAGAACACTCAAGTAGGCAAGGAACATTTTGCTTACATAATGTATGAAAAACACAACGCTTGCGCGTGTTAATTTTACCTCTGGCGCCATCTAGGCGCTGTGTGGTATAACTAATATAAATAGTTGGGAGCAAATATTACCTCTGGTGCCATCTAGGCACTATGGTGATGAAATAATATATATTTTAAATATAAACTAAACAGACTTATTTGCTAGAATTCTAGGTCCGAATTCGATATCTCGCGCTCCCGGTGAGCCCGTCGCGATTGAAACCTTATTAGGTTACGTAATAATCGGAAAGGCTCCGGTCATTAACCCCGGGTGCAATATTGTTCGTTCGTATTGCACTGTCGATGAATCTTTGGAAAACTGCATGAATCGGTTTTTTCGAGTTGGAAGAGGTACCTAATGTGCCCAATTGCCTATCTAAAGACGAACAAGCTTGCGAAAATTATTATTTAGATACCACGCGTCGACAATCTGACGGACGCTATGTCGTATCGCTGCCGTTCAAAAATGACCCTTCTGCGTTAGGAGATTCAATGCGTACAGCCGAGCGTAGGTAGGTACTTATCGTTAGAGCGCCGACTGCTAACTAATCCTGCAATTAAGGAGGAATACGACAGCGTATTCAAAGACTACATACAGCGAAATTACATGCATTCTGTAGGCACGGTCTCAGAGGTAGGTACTACAAATGACCAGTACGTAATACCGCATCATGCTGTGGTTCGTCAGGATAAAAGTACGACAAAGTTTCGCGTAGTATTGAATGCAAGTTCGCAAACTTCGACTGGTAAATCGTTGAATGATTTATTGCATACCGGTCCGAATTTACAAAATGATTTGCTTCAAATAATATAGAAATTTCGATTGTTGCCAGTGGCTATTAGTGCGGATATTAGGCATATGTATTTAAGGGTGTTAATAGACGAAAAAAGCACAAAATACCTACGACTGTTGTATAGGTTCGATTCTAATGACCCTATTACGGTGTTCGAGATGTCTCGAGTGGCTTTCGGTTTATGCTGTAGTACCTACTTAGCTATCCGTACTGTGCGTCAACTTGCTTCCGATGAGCGTGAGCGTTTTCCTATGGCAGCTTCTGTAGCGGAAAAGGACATATTCATGGATGATTTGGCTACCAGCTGTTTGTCAGAGGCTGAGGGCGTCGACCTCTCGAATCAGTTGATTCAAATGTTCTGGACTGGAGGGTTCGAGCTAGTGAAGTTTTCAAGTAACTCCCCCGAAGTAATGGCAAGCATTCCTGCTTCACATCGTGTATCGGAAGCGGTTGAGTTCAGTCCGGACAGTTATTGGCTACCTGCGGAAGATGTGTTCACATTCAGCGTCAATATGGAAGCTCGCGATTGCACTAAACGGAATATCCTTTCCACTGTTGCCCGTTTATGGGATCTGATGGGATTCGTTGCCCCGGTGACTCTTTTATCGAAATTGATAATTAAATCGTTATGGGAAAGTAATGTAGGATGGGACGATATTCCCCCTCCCAATATCGTGACGTTGTGGCGCACGATTGAATCGGAATTACCATTATTTCGGAACATCAAATTGCCTCGGCACATAGGCGTGAATGCTGACTGCATTGTCTCAATAATAGGTTTCGCTGACGCTTCAGAACGCGCTTATGGTGGCGTAGTATATTTGCATGTTCATTTTCCGAACGAAAATCGTTCAATGACTAACCTGGTTTGTGCCAAGTCGAGAGTGGCACCTTCAAAAACCGTGATCACACTGGCACGGATGGAATTGTGCGCGAATGTAATTCTTTCGCGATTGATGCGTTTAGTGATTGACGCTTATTCTGGTCGTTGTAAGATATCCAATGTTCATGCTTTCACCGATAGTACAGTTGCACTTGCTTGGATTCATTCTTGTCCCACTCGATGGCAAACTTTCGTCTTAGTTTGTTACTCTTTCAAACTCAAACGGCGGCTAATTTTGATACATTTTGGTATGGAGGTAGATGTAGCGCTGGATTAACACACAGGATATATATATTTTCATCATAATCATCATCCATCAGCACGCGGGTGAAAAAGCGTAATATTCTTAGGCACAGCATAGTCAAAATAACAAGATCTTCGCCTGTTACACATTTTAATTATCATCTGATAATAACAGTGTTTGATCCCGAACTCAACACTAGAGGGCGCCGCTCGTAACGTCACTTGACTTTTGTAATGCTCACTTTGGGCAGAGAGATAACATTACTAATTACTCTCTGACACATCTGTGTCACAGCAAAGTTTTGGATTAAAATGTAATTAATTGAAGCTAAACCAGGCAATCACTGTAGTTCACTGTTGCGTGTTTAGTGTTAGAGTGGTAGGATATTACACCGGTTTGAATCTATCTACCTGTGATTTGGGACACTCGTGGACTGCAGCAGATCGACGCCTGAAAACTCACGTGGCGAGACCTGGATGATGTGGTTGGTTGGTTTTTCCCATCCTTATTGTTCCCTGACCACCGCCTATCTTCTCTCTTCCCCTAACAGAACCGACTAACGGATGCTCAACGCAGCGGGATTGCTGTAAGTACTATTAACATTACCTTCCTTATTCCTTCCGTGTAGGTTAGGTAGATGCATATTGTAGGAACCCATTGTAGAAGATCTTGTTAGGCATAATGTTTGTTAAGCTCCTTGTTAACGCGGACATTGCAGACTCAAACTTACTACTATCGCTTCAACTGCCAGAGTCTGCAGAACCACTTGATCTGGTATCCTACATTCTACCAGAGCGTGGTTTGATGGTTTGTGATGATTTCCACTGACGGAATCATATTTGTACCACTTGTTGTCATGTTGGAGTCATCTGGGTGCTTATACCATAATTGAATATCACACAGCAACCTTATAACTTGTACTTGCCAACTTGTAAATACAACCCATTATGTAAGGATTTTTTGTAAAATAACTCAAATTTGACAATTACCTCCAGTTGATTTGCATGAAAGCAAATTTTGGAAAAATTTGGATAGTTTGCATGTTTTTTGGGCTAAAAGCCAAAAAAAAATTATGTTGTCAAGTGCTACGCATGCTGTGTAGGTACTAATTAGACTAGAACTAGAAAAAATGTTTTTTTTGTTTGAATTGAGTGAAAATGACTTCACAACTTGTTATTGGCATTTAGGTGTTAATTGTCACATATATTTAAGTAATTGGTTAACCTACCTAACAGTAACCTACCGTCGTGACCCGTTACTTCGCCTGTGGTACCTATATTCGCCTTATTTTAAATAAATTGAATTTGGCAATACGAAATTGTTACAAACAGTCCACAAAACTACTAAATATAAAGTATTTTTTACGTATGGCAAGATTTTACAGAGAAATTCTGGGTGACTTCATGTCGCCGCTAGAGTACGTTTTTCTATAGATCAAGTGACACTTTTTTTTGTTTTGTTTTGTTTTAACTTCTGTGTTTGGCAGTGTTACAGGACAGGTAATGCTAAACTTTTATTTGTAACATATTGTTGGGTGGTAACCGAGTTTTGCAGCCAAATGGGTCGGTGGCTGTCTCGACCATTTTTGGATTTGCTTTGATGGGACCAGTGTTGACTTTGCTTTGGTGTCGGGCTCTGCTCCTTCTGACGCTGTTCACACACAGCCTCTCGTTCCAATCCGGAACATGAGGACTGTGCATTGGTCTACAAGAACAATACTTGTAGACCAGACTGTCCTTTCCTGGCGGCGGCCAGGCCGCCTCTTGGTGACTCGCAACCCACGGCTGAGAAGCGATTGTTGGCAATTTATTTATTTATTTATTTACTTCACAGCATATACTAAGCATACTATACATATATTAATACTGTAACTATTTAAAACACTTTACAATAATATAAAAGAAACAATAGCTACTCATTACATATTACATTACAACATAATTATAAAGAGTTGCTTAATTTTAACAGTTTTAACAGCGTACTAGGTCAGCCTGTGTTACGCTGTTTTTGTTTAAGACCTTCCTATAAGGCAATTATCTATACTAAATCATTATTACTATTACTTAATTATATAAAATATTAAGTACTTACGCAAAGCGCCGCATGAGTAGGGTATGGGTGTTTATTACGTAACCCAAGTAACTGCAAGGCTTACAAGGTATATTGGTACTTTTTTCTTGATTAATAATAAACCCTAATGCCATTAGTAAATTTTGAGTAGTCTCAATGTTTTGCATACATTCTTGATAGGTATAACCAACTAGGCACATAGTCACTTGTGACGGCAGATTCTAGCTAGCCACAGGTTACCGCTTAACACCCGGTGGGCCTCGTGCTTGTTCCGTCTCCTATAACACCTTAGGTTTAGGTGTGTTGGAAGTCATTCAAATAAAACATTTGGATAATATGAAATACTTTATTATTATGTTTACAAAGTACAAGGCAGGCGCTGTTTGCGCCCTTGTGGCGAGACGCTGCGATTTGCGATTGGACGTCGACTGGCGTGCTCGACTTCCGTCGGCATCACCACAGATAACCTATCTGCCAACTAACACATAGTTGTGCAGCATACATACGAACGGTGCCAACATACATCCAGTAAATGTTGTATGATGAGCAAACGTAAGTCTAGACGTCATCTTCGACCAATAAAAATTGAATGGACGGGCCTCCGACACACAAACTACTCGCTAAGTAAATAAACCTATACTTCAACATTTTATAGGTATGTGTATAATTGTTACAAAAAAGAGACAGTGTATGTACGTGAGGAAAGGTGACACCTGTGTTTATCGGTTGCGCTCGAACCGTTGACATTCATTCGCAAGGCTTTATTCCTTAAATATTAATATAGTCTTCAAAATTCTCCGTCCATTCATTTTAGTTTGATCGAAGGACAGCATGACACAAATAGATAACAAATTTAAAACAGCTGTTTCGTATTCCTTCTTTTAAAGCAATAAAAATAGTTTTTCTAATTATCTAACACGTAAATATGCAACCTTCGTATTATATCGATCAGTGAATGACTTTGTATGTATAGACATGCCATGGCCTATAACAATAATGCGTCGAGATATTGCGCCGAGCGGTTCCAACCAGAATAAAGCCGATCGTCCACCGCAAGCTAAACTACTCGTAAGTGAAAAGTAAACTCAGTCAACTTAGCTGAGCTAACCTAGACAATGAATCATCCGTCCGCCGAGAAACAAGCTAAAAAACTACATTCGTGATAGCTATCCGGCCAACTTATCTAAGTTATTTCGACTTAGTTGGGCTATTTTAGCTTGACTTTGGCTTTGGGCTTAGCTGGCGTAGCTTGCGGTGAACGCACATGTATGAAAAACGGGCTCAACTACGTAAGCTTAGCTAAACTAACTTAGCGGTGGACGATCGGCTTAATAGACGGACGTCAAATTTGGTACATAGATGTAGCTGTAGGTATACTAGGCACGAGAGTGTATTGTACTAGATATGGCATGTCTATACTTTACATTCCTATAAAGATACATACATAATCTTAGTTGATAACACCTTTAACTAGTCTTGCGTCTGTGTTTCTTAGTAAACATGAAAATAAGGATAGACAAAAGTTATTGTTATATATTTTGTAAACGTTCGTTAACAAGTAAGTAGTACAGACTGTATTGTACCATAATTGCAAATGACAAACATTTTATGAAGACATAGTTGGGACACATCAGATGGGTCAGATACATACGAGCGAGATTAACATGCAACGCGATGGGCGTGGCCTAGTACCGGAGTGTCTCCGCTCTAACCGATCGCTCCCCTCCCCGTATGCTGTAGAGTAGAGGGACGATCCTCGCTCGCGCCTCCTGTCGCGTTTTATTTTACAAGTAAAACATCTGACTCGCGAGATAACTTAGGAATAATGAATACCACAAGTGTTATGTAGTGCTCGCGTAGAGGACTTTAATATAGTTAAAAGTGTCCCTTGGAAATGACAACGATCATTGGGATCGTCCTCAATGAGATAATATTTCAAAAGAATATCAGATAAATTAAATTGTTTTGTCTGTTTGTAATTCCAAATTAATAGTTTTTCACTAAATGCATATGAAATTATATTATTATACGGTACTTACAAAAAAAATATTTAAATTTTTTTAAGCTATTGCATAGCTTCTATCGCGGGCCTTGAGCGTGGAGACCGAATCCAGAAATTCTGTAACTAAAATAACCTAACACCCCCCACTCCGACTCCATCTATCGATGAATAGCTGAACTTTTAATGACTTTTTTAAATACCACGCTTGCCTCTTTAGTTCAGCAACTCGCCTCTAGATGGCATTGGTTAAATAATTATAATTGCATAAGTTGATTTGGCATCTATCGATGAATAGCACAACTTTTAATGACTTTTTGAAATATCACGCTTGTCTCTTTAGTTTAGCAACTCGCCTCTAGATGGCATTGGTTAAATAATTATATTTGCTAAGGTTGATAAAAACAGCTATGCAATAGCTTTACCGCGGCAGTCTCCGAGTGCCACACGTCTTTTTATTTTATTTATGAAGTCTATAATCTCTAATAAGTATTAAATAATATAAAATCTATAATAAGTATTGGTATACACAATGTATAAAGTACATTGTGTACACAAATACATTGTCAACGAATTAAAAATTTAAATTAAACCAAATGTCACAATAATTACAGGTGAAGACAGCATGCAATAATAAGTAATAGTTGTAAACATAATACAGTCAATGAACAGTCTGTAAAAGTTAATTTAAAAAAAAAATTATACATAAAGAAAAATTATTAATTTGTGTAGTCAGAGACCTCAGGGACTTCCTGAAGCTATCAATATTGTCTCCAAATATGTCGATATTGTTTGTCTTAGACAAAATGTTATACTGACGAACTATTCTAGGCAATGGTGAATTTAATCCCGAATTGGAACAACACCTAGTGGAAAACAAATTAAAGCATGACACTCTAGGCAAACCTCGAGGAATACTCAGGTACACTACTTGGCTTTGGGCTTAGCTGGCGTAGCTTGCGGTGAACGCACATGTATGAAAAACGGGCTCAACTACGTAAGCTTAGCTAAACTAACTTAGCGGTGGACGATCGGCTTAATAGACGGACGTCAAATTTGGTACATAGATGTAGCTGTAGGTATACTAGGCACGAGAGTGTATTGTACTAGATATGGCATGTCTATACTTTACATTCCTATAAAGATACATACATAATCTTAGTTGATAACACCTTTAACTAGTCTTGCGTCTGTGTTTCTTAGTAAACATGAAAATAAGGATAGACAAAAGTTATTGTTATATATTTTGTAAACGTTCGTTAACAAGTAAGTAGTACAGACTGTATTGTACCATAATTGCAAATGACAAACATTTTATGAAGACATAGTTGGGACACATCAGATGGGTCAGATACATACGAGCGAGATTAACATGCAACGCGATGGGCGTGGCCTAGTACCGGAGTGTCTCCGCTCTAACCGATCGCTCCCCTCCCCGTATGCTGTAGAGTAGAGGGACGATCCTCGCTCGCGCCTCCTGTCGCGTTTTATTTTACAAGTAAAACATCTGACTCGCGAGATAACTTAGGAATAATGAATACCACAAGTGTTATGTAGTGCTCGCGTAGAGGACTTTAATATAGTTAAAAGTGTCCCTTGGAAATGACAACGATCATTGGGATCGTCCTCAATGAGATAATATTTCAAAAGAATATCAGATAAATTAAATTGTTTTGTCTGTTTGTAATTCCAAATTAATAGTTTTTCACTAAATGCATATGAAATTATATTATTATACGGTACTTACAAAAAAAATATTTAAATTTTTTTAAGCTATTGCATAGCTTCTATCGCGGGCCTTGAGCGTGGAGACCGAATCCAGAAATTCTGTAACTAAAATAACCTAACACCCCCCACTCCGACTCCATCTATCGATGAATAGCTGAACTTTTAATGACTTTTTTAAATACCACGCTTGCCTCTTTAGTTCAGCAACTCGCCTCTAGATGGCATTGGTTAAATAATTATAATTGCATAAGTTGATTTGGCATCTATCGATGAATAGCACAACTTTTAATGACTTTTTGAAATATCACGCTTGTCTCTTTAGTTTAGCAACTCGCCTCTAGATGGCATTGGTTAAATAATTATATTTGCTAAGGTTGATAAAAACAGCTATGCAATAGCTTTACCGCGGCAGTCTCCGAGTGCCACACGTCTTTTTATTTTATTTATGAAGTCTATAATCTCTAATAAGTATTAAATAATATAAAATCTATAATAAGTATTGGTATACACAATGTATAAAGTACATTGTGTACACAAATACATTGTCAACGAATTAAAAATTTAAATTAAACCAAATGTCACAATAATTACAGGTGAAGACAGCATGCAATAATAAGTAATAGTTGTAAACATAATACAGTCAATGAACAGTCTGTAAAAGTTAATTTAAAAAAAAAATTATACATAAAGAAAAATTATTAATTTGTGTAGTCAGAGACCTCAGGGACTTCCTGAAGCTATCAATATTGTCTCCAAATATGTCGATATTGTTTGTCTTAGACAAAATGTTATACTGACGAACTATTCTAGGCAATGGTGAATTTAATCCCGAATTGGAACAACACCTAGTGGAAAACAAATTAAAGCATGACACTCTAGGCAAACCTCGAGGAATACTCAGGTACACTTCCGAGAGTAGTTCCGGGGTATCCAAAATTCCGTTTACAAGTTTATGAAAATATAACTGGTCCAGCATTCTCCTACGATTTATAAGTGAATTCATCTTAAAAAACTGAAGTTGTGAATCGTAGTTTCTAAGTTCCTTACCTTATTATTTATAACATGAGTAGGTTAGATGCCACATGAATCTTTTTTGTACACTTTCTATTCTTTTTTTGTGAATATCATAGAAAGGATTCCACACAATGCTGCAATATTCTAAGCCGCTACGCACTAACGAGTTGTAGAGCATGATTTTTGTGCTGGGATACTTAAAACCTTTACAATTTCGCAATATGAAACCAAGATTTTTAAAACCCATGGAGGCAATATTATCAACGTGGATATGGAAACGTAGCTTGCTATCCAATGTAACGCCTAAATCCCTGATGTAGTCAACGTTTGATATTTCAGTATTCTTTATTGTAAAAGTAGGAAGATTCATGGGTTGTAGTTTTCTAGTAAAGCGCATAGCAAAACATTTAGACACATTGAGGTTCATAAGATTTTCGTCACACCATGCATCTAATCGATTGATATCCTCCTGTATCAAGGCCGCATCACTGCTAGACTCCATCTCTATGGAGTCTCAGAAGAATTTCAAATCATCGGCGAAAAGAAGGAATTTGCAGTGCCTAAACCACTGTTCAATGTCATTAATAAATGAGCAGAAGAACATAGGACCAAGATGTGTTCCCTGAGGGACACCCAATGAAGCGTTAAATGGTTCAGATGAATCACCGTTAACAACCACGACTGATGATCTGTTTCGGCAATACGAATCACACCATGTAAGCAGTGGTCCGGCAATACCGTATATGGCGAGTTTGCGAAAAAGGATTCTGTGATCAACTTTATCGAACGCCTTGCTGAAATCAGTATAAATAGCTCCCACTGATGAGCGTTCGTCAAGGATCTGAGATACATCATTAATAATCGCGACAAGATTTGTTGCAGTAGACCTCGATTTTATGAACCCATGCTGTTGTGTAATGACTATATTTTTGAAATGACTAGTAAGAATGGGAAGTAACATCTTTTCAAAGACTTTAACAAAAACAGGCAGGATAGAGATCGGCCTATAATTACAAATACTATCCTTGTCTCCGCTTTTGAGAAGTGGAACTACCAACGCCCTCTTCCACGACGAAGGGAATGTTCCGGAGGATAAAGATTTATTAAATATTAACTGCAGCGGTCGAGCCAAAGCTGGGGCACACCCAACCACAAATCTGGAAGGAATGCCGTCTGAGCCGGCTCCCTTCGAAGAGTCAAGTCTTTTTAAAACTTGATCGTCTTTGAACATTATCGTCGTGTGGAAGATACTAGTAAGAGCCGGTAATGGTAAAGATACTTCATTTCCAGTATTTAAAATATCCTTATTTTACTGATACGCAGCTTTAGGCTTGACGGCGGTGGGTTAGACAGGAAGAGTAGTTCCACCGATCTTCCAAAAGAAGTGTGTGGCAATCAACGCAAACTGGATCCGCAGTGAGAACCGGGAGTAAATAATTCGGATAGAACCAAGTATACGAAGGCCCACGGGTTAAATCTTCGTGTCCCTTCGGGTGGACCATACGTGTACACGGAGGCGAAACCGGGTGGATGGGTTAGCACCCCGCCACTCGGTATTATAACTCGCTATGAACTCGAATAAGGAAATGTATACTCGAGTCTCCGGCCCCTCCGCGGACCCGGAGGTAGCGAGTCGTAAACACACACGCTTAGGCGCTCAAGCCGAGCGTCCCGAGCCCGAGCTGGGTTCTGCTTGAGAGCCAGGTTTTATCTGCTCTATATGTTAGAGGGACTTTATAACGAAAACCGGCTTGGGTGTGCACAAGCGGCGCGCTCATCCGGTGGAAACCCGGCTAGCGCAGAAGTGGTACCTTCGCAAGTTAAGAAGCGTTGGACCGAAGAAGAGGTGCTCTCGATGGCCTGCGCTGAGGCCCGCATTACATCGACTGACGGCGCCTGTGGAAACATAGAAATATCTAATGTGCTTCCCGACTTCAGGCGCTCATTAGAATCAATTAAAGGGAAAAGGCGATTGAAGTCATACAAAGAGTTGGTGAGGAAGTTCCTCGCCGAATTGGAGACTTCACAGAGCGGCTCGCCTCCCTCAGACAACATGCATAATTCGGTGGTCGTTGTGAGCGATGTCATGTCGCAAGCAACTTCTACCGTAGAAACCACATGACCAACAGTCGACTAACTGCGGGCCCTAGCGATGGGAACCGCCAAGCGGTGGCCATCGATGCTCTCCCAGTTGATCCCGTAGCTGTAAACTGCCAGGGTCCCAACATAGTCGGTGGAGTTGAGAGCGACGGACGAAGTAAAAGTGGAGAGCCTTCTGAAGGCCGCTCTAGAGCGAAAGTCTAAAACTCAACCCTTCGCAGGGAGGAGAAGGAAAAAGGATACCACGAATAAACACCAATCAAATTATAAACAAGCAAAGTACGTGAGTGAACTCCAGACAGAAAGGAAAGAGTATGCACGGGAACTGTTTAAGAAGTGCCGTGGTTGCGCAGCACATGAGGTGTGCGGTTCACGGTTCACACTCAAGCCGAGCGGACTGGACTCGGGTTGGGTTTTGGTCGAACCTCGAGAAATGCTCTCTCGAGTTAGGCTTGACGGCGGTGGCGTATACAGGAAGAGTCCGATCTTCCAAAAGGAGTGTGTCACAGTCAACGCAAACTGGATCCGCTGTGAGGATCGGGGATAAATCCTTCGAATTGAACCAAGTGTACCCACGTGTTAAATCTTCGTGACCCTTCGACCACACAAATACACCAAGGCGAAACCGGTTGGATGGGTTAGCACCTCACTACTTAGATTATAAATCGCCATAAACTCAAATACAGAAAGGCATACTCATGTGTTAAGCCCCAGTCTGAAGACTCAGAGATAACGCTTTGGCGCTCGTCGCTCGTCCCATAGTTGAGTTAGGTTCTACTCAAGAACCTGTAAACTCCTTACTGCCAGAAAACAGCCTGGGTCCAACCTAGGGTGAATTAAGTAGTTGAAGGTACTCAGAAGCGAAAGTGTAAGGTTCGAAGCTGGGCTGGAATGAGAAAAAAATATAGCGAAAAATTAAATAAAAGCTACATGTATGCGTCGAGTGCGTTAGTCTGAATTCCAGACAAAGACGGAGAAAAGAGTATGCCCTGGTGCATTGCAGGGGTGTATAAAAAGTTCCGTAGTCGCGCAGCGCGTGAGGTTACCGAAAGTCAGTACCGGAGTGAAAGGCACGAACTACAAGAGTTAGAAAACTATTGTAGAACGCTTTTGGAAGCCGTACCTACCTGGTTAGCGGTTACTATGGTAGCTACCGAAATGAGAGTCATTCATTAGGATGGGTCATACTTATCCCATGTCGTATACAATTTCCAAACGCTTGCCAACTGACTAGTGACGCGCATGAATGGATTATCGAGATTCCCACTGTCCCTATCTTACTATATACTTCGTCGCTGGCATCAGTCAGAGACGGACGTGTCGCGGGCGCTCTGCTCAATAATTTCATACGTATTTTTCTGTGCTGTGTTGTGAGTTGTGCGACGTTGCCGTTCCGTGCAAAAATCGGCCCCTCTCGTTTCGGCAAGGGCACTTTGTCATCTGACTCAGTCGCCATCTTGTTTGTGCGTGAGGGAAAGAAGATTGCCGGCGGCCGTCGACTGACGTCACGGATCGGCCTCTCTCGTTTCTTCGTGGCCGTTTTCCGTAAGGACCCGCGGCCATCTTGAATACGAGAGGGACGCCGCATTCGCGGTGTGGTTTTGACGTCACCGTTTTCGGTGGCGTGTGTACATAGTGACAGTGACATTTGCGATAGTGACGTTTCTTTGTTTGTTTGTGTTGTTACGTTCTTCTTCTTCGGTTGTGCGTATGACATTACGACAGTGACGTTTGCGCGATAGTGACGTTTCTTTGTGTTATTAGTCTTATTGTGTATTGCGTTCTCGGGCTCTGATTTTGTAACCAAAATCATCTCGAGAATAGACAATTTATTATTTTATAGTGTTGTGTTTATTTCTTCTTTTTATTTTATTTTAAACTGTACCATTTATTTATTAGCCTGTATTGTGCACACGTGAGTCATGTCCGAGAGGGGGACGGGGTTCTTCTCGCCCCGTACCGCTCTCGCACGGACTCCTCCTCCCTCTGAAGAGAAGGAGAAGAAGCGCCCTCTGTCGTCGCCGGCTGATAACCAGCCGACTGCGACACGGGCCCGCGTGGATCGTGCGAAATCTGCTGGTGTTAAGGTACCGGCGGCCAACGCGCCCGTCATGGAGAGCTCGACGGCTGCCCCGGTGACGTCGGCCGCTGACGCGGCCGCGCCGCCGACGCCGGCGCCGGGACCCTCCAAGGTCAATCAGGGACCATTAGAGGTAGGTGCTGCCTCTAAGTTAGAACTGCTCGAGCGAGCCCAGCGGTCGGTGAGGGCCATTATGACCGTCGCCACCGGACCGGGCTCCAAACTAAACAAGGGAGAGGTGAATGTGATCGGTGGTCACGGGCAGGACCTTCTTGCAATTGTTGGGGCCTTAGGCCTCAAATTGTCGGAAATGGAGCTGGAGTGCGCAATGCTGAGGGCCAGCGCTGCTAGTGCTGTGGTGCCGGGAGTGGCCGAGCCTGTGGCAACGTCAGGGGCTCGGTCTTTCGCCTCGGTGCTGCGCACCACTCCAAAAGGCGATGCGCGACCAATCCGAGCCAACCAAGGCCCGGTATTGGCATTTTACCCTTCCGAGGGTAATGAGACGCTGAAGACGGCAGAGGATACAAAAGGGGAGCTGAAAAAGACCATCGACCCTAAGTCGATGGCAATCGGAATTTCCAACGTACGCAAGGTGGGTAATGCGGGTGTTGTGGTGCAAACCACGTCGCCTGCTGCACCGGCGAGTCTGCGAGTCACGGAGCCGAAGCGTCGCCAACCGTTGGTGGCGCTCAACAACGTGGACGGGGACCCGTCCTTTGAAGAGGTGATCGAATGCCTGCAGCAGCAGAACCTCGATGATGAGGTATGGCCGCTCGAACGCGTTAAGGCAGAAATGAAGGGCGCCTTCAAGAAGGGACGGAGGCAACAGAGCACCACCACGGTGGTGTTCAGTGTCACGCCTGGACTGCGGGACGTCCTCATTTCCAAGGGAACGGTGTTCGTGGGATGGGTGGCCGCTGAGGTGACGGACTACATCCGGGTGACGTGCTGCAGCAAGTGCCAGCAGTACGGGCACCCGGAAAAGTTCTGCCGCTCCAAGGAGGAGACGTGCGGGCGCTGCGGAGAGGTAGGGCACCGCTCCGACGCCTGTAAGGCAACGGCCACGTGCTGCGCTACGTGCAAGCGTTTCCGACGCGACAGCGCGCACCCTACGGCGTCGCGGGATTGCCCGGCGCGCCAGTATGCAGAGGAGCGGCAAATTTCGACAACCCAATATGGATTGTGAGTACACGATCCATATTGGGCAGGTAAACTTGGGTGGTGCAGAGACCGCAACGCGGGAGCTCCGTTCCATCGCGGGCGAGCTCGGCCTGGATATTATTCTTGTACAAGAACAATATCCTCAGGCCGAGTTCATCGCCCAATGCGGGAATAGCCCCAAAGCGGGTATTTATTTCCGCAACCTGGAGCTTCCGTGCGCGGTTCTGCACCACCTAAGTAGCACACATATTGTGGTCGCACACGTTCGGAGTCTGGATTTGTACTGCGTTAGCGCGTACTTCCAGTACTCCGAACCCATTGACCCGCACCTCCACCGGCTGGGACTTGTCCTAGACCGACTGAGAGGTGAGCGGGTCCTGGTAGGCGCGGATGTAAACGCGCACTCGCCGCTGTGGCACTCTCTGCCACGCCACTACGTGGGTCGGGGACCCTTGGTTACGGAGCGGCGCGCAAAAATGGAGGATTTCATTTACGCGCGTCGCCTCATCGTACACAACGCAGAGGGCCAGTTGGCAACCTTCAGTACGCCGAACGGTGAGTCAAACGTCGATGTCACGTTAGCCACAAGAGGCGTTCTCGTCTCCGACTGGCGCGTGACAGAGGCGTCCTCCAGCGACCATCGGCTGATCACGTTCGGCGTTCACGGGCGCACACGAGGTAGGTCCGAGTTAGACGCAACGGGAGCGCGGCAGCCATACGGGCCGTGCGTACAGGTGCGGTACCGGGATCGTGGGGTAGATTGGGCTCTCTTCGAGGCGGTGATACACGAGCGAATGGGACGCTTGAATGTGCAACAGCCTGCGGCCGTCGTGTGTGAACGGTTTACGAAAGTGATTGAGAGAACGGCGAATGAATGTTTGGGAATAGTAAAGAATGCAAAGACGGACAAGGGCTATGAATGGTGGACGCCGGCACTTGATAGGCTGCGTGTCCGGCAATGTAAGGCTAGGCGTGAATGGCAAAAGGTGCGGAGTGTAGGAGGTGAGAAAGAGGAGAGAGCGAAAGGGGAGTTTCACGTAGTGAGACTCCAGTATAGAAGGGAGATGGAAAGGGCCGAACTAGACCATAACAAAAAATTAGCCGAGGCCGGAAACGCTGACCCCTGGGGTCTGGCGTATAGAGCAGCCTCCGGAAGAAACCGTGCGCCGTCGAATATCATAAACGGGGTTGAGTTCGCGGGAAAGAACTCTGACGACGTTGGCGGGGCCATGCGCCCACTTCTGCACGCACTGTGCCCGGATGACTACGTGTCACGGGACACACCTTATCATCATCAAGTGCGAGTCATGGCCACGCTACCGCCGTCCGGACAGGATGCTGAACCCGTGTCAACGGACGCCCTCGGTGCAATTATCGCGTCACTGCGGAACACTGCGCCGGGGGTGGACGGTATTACGGCCCGTATCATCAAAAGAATATGGCCACTGGCCAAAGCTGAATTTGTTTTAGTATATAAAAAATGTGTATCCGAGGGAATTTTCCCTCCGATTTGGAAAATTGGCCGTATAGCTGTCCTGCCAAAAAGCAACGGAAAACCATTGACCGATCCGAAAGCTTATCGGCCTATCACTCTCCTTCCTGTTTTGGGGAAGGTCCTGGAGCGGGTTATCCTGCATTGCGCGCCCAACATCACGCGAAGCCTCAGCGACCGCCAGCACGGGTTTTCTCGTGGCCGCTCCACAGTGACGGCACTGAGGACTCTGCTCGGCGCTGCGAGAGACGTGAGAGAGCGATACGTGCAAGCCATATTCTTGGACATCAGTGGCGCCTTCGACAACGCGTGGTGGCCCATGATCATGGTCAAGGCTAAGCGGAATTGTCCGCCTAATATCTATCGGATGTTGGCGGACTATTTTCGCGAACGCCGGGTGGCCTTGATCGCGGGAAACCACGCGGAGTGGAAGGTGTCGACGATGGGCTGTCCGCAGGGGTCAGTCCTAGGGCCGACACTCTGGAACATCTTGCTGGACGACTTGCTTGCACTTCCGCGGGGGAATGAGGGGGAGGGGATAGAGATGGTTGCTTATGCCGATGACGTGACCATAATCATCCGGGGGGACTCACGGGCGGCGATTGAGAGACGGGCCGCTTCCGTGCTAGGGCTGGTGGCGGATTGGGGTAGCCGGAACCGGTTATCATTCTCTCCGGCCAAGTCTGTTACGATGATGTTGAAAGGAAAGCTGCAGCGCCCCCCGGTGATTAAGTTTGATGGTCACGCCGTCAAATGTAGGGAGCAGGCGACTGTACTGGGCGTTGTCATTGACGACGCCCAGTCATTCGGTCTGCATGCGGTAACCATAGGCGAAAGGGCAAGCAAGTGTTTCGGCAAGATGTCACGAGTTTCGGCCTCATCATGGGGGTTGCGATATAGGGCGCTGCGTACTCTGTACAAAGGCACCTTTGTTGCAACCCTGACCTACGCGGCAGCCGTATGGCATGCACGCGCCGCTCTACACGTGGTCCGCAGCGTTCTGCAGAGGACTCAGAGGCCGTCGCTCATTCTGCTAACTAAGGCGTACCGCTTGTGTAGCACGGCGGCACTGCCGGTGTTAGCAGGAGTTTTACCGGCGGACCTCGAGGTGACCCGTGCTGGCCGACGCTGGGCTGAGTGTGAAGGGCTGCCCCGGGAGGAGGTGACGAGGCTGAGGAGGAAGATTGACGAAGAGGTGGTTGCACTTTGGCAGGACAGGTGGACGGCTGAGGGTAAGGGCAGGGAGTTGCATGCCTTTTTCCCTGATATCAGGGAAAGGCTTAGGGCAGTCTGGGTGGAACCTGACTACCAGGCTTCACAGCTTTTGACGGGGCACGGTTGCTTTAACAAGCGGCTGGCTGATATGTGTCTGCGAGAGGGAAGTATGTGCGAGTGTGGAATGGCTAAGGAGGACAGGCACCACGTTCTGTGGGACTGTCCGTTGTATGAAGAGATGCGTGAAAGGATGCTTGATGGGGTCTCCCGCCATGAGGAGGGCCCAATATACTACGCGGATTTGGTACGCGATGCGGCGAGCTACAGGCGCCTGCGCGAATTCGCGCACAATTGGCACGCCGTGCGCTCTGCGCGCGACTCGGAGGATCTGCCCGGCGGCGAAGGTCGTAGTGTGACGTCCGACAGCCCCAGAAGGGGGAGAGTGTAAAGGGAAGTAGAGGGACAAAAATATTTGTAGGACAATCTGACCTTCGTCAGAAATGTCCGCTGATTCGGTCCTTATAACCGCAAGGTTGGCAGGACCATGAGGAGGAGGTGGGTATCTGTCCCTATCTTACTACTATCTATATCTAACGCAGAGGAGCGGCAAATTTCAACAACCTAATATGGATTGTGAGTATACGATTCATATTGGCTGGCTGATATGTGTCTGCGAGAGGGAAGTATGTGCGAGTGTGGAATGGCTGAGGAGGACAGGCACCACGTTCTGTGGGACTGTCCGTTGTATGAAGAGATGCGTGAAAGGATGCTTGATGGGGTCTCCCGCCATGAGGAGGGCCCAATATACTACGCGGATTTGGTACGCGATGCGGCGAGCTACAGGCGCCTGCGCGAATTCGCGCACAATTGGCACGCCGTGCGCTCTGCGCGCGACTCGGAGGATCTGCCCGGCGGCGAAGGTCGTAGTGTGACGTCCGACAGCCCCAGAAGGGGGAGAGTGTAAAGGGAAGTAGAGGGACAAAAATATTTGTAGGACAATCTGACCTTCGTCAGAAATGTCCGCTGATTCGGTCCTTATAACCGCAAGGTTGGCAGGACCATGAGGAGGAGGTGGGTATCTGTCCCTATCTTACTACTATCTATATCTAACGCAGAGGAGCGGCAAATTTCAACAACCCAATATGGATTGTGAGTATACGATTCATATTGGGCAGGTAAACTTGGGTGGTGCAGAGACCGCAACGCGGGAGCTCCGTTCCATCGCGGGCGAGCTCGTTCGGATATTGTTCTTGTACAAGAACAATATCCCAAGGTCGAGTTCATCGCCCAATGCGGGAATAGCCCCAAAGCGGGTATATATTTCCGCAACTTGGAGCTTCCGTGTGCGATTCTGCACCACCTAAGCAGTACACATATAGTGGTTGCGCACGTTCGGAGTCTGGATTTGTACTGCGTTAGCGCGTACTTCCAGTACTCCGAACCCATCGACCCGCACCTCCACCGGCTGGGACTTGTCCTAGACCGACTGAGAGGTGAGCGGGTATTGGTAGGCGCGGACGTTAACGCGCACTCGCCGCTGTGGCACTCTCTGCCACGCCACTACGTGGGTCGGGGAACCCTGGTTACGGAGCGGCGCGCAAAAATGGAGGATTTCATTTACACGCGTCGCCTCAACGTACACAACGCGGAGGGCCAATTGGCTACCTTTAGCACGCCGAACGGTGAGTCGAACGTCGACGTCACGTTAGCCACAAGAGGCGTTCGCGTCTCCGACTGGCGCGTGACAGAGGCGTCTTCCAGCGACCATCGGCTGATCACGTTTGGCGTTCACGGGCGCACACGAGGTAGGTCCGAGTTAGACGCAACGGGAGCGCGGCAGCCATACGGGCCGTGCGTACAGGTGCGGTACCGGGATCGCGGGGTGGATTGGGCTCTCTTCGAGGCGGTGATACACGAGAGAATGGGACGTTTGAATGTGCAACAGCCTGCGGCCGTCGTGTGTGAGCGATTTACGAAGGTGATTGAAAGAACGGCGAACGAATGCTTGGGTATAGTCAAGAAGGCTAAGACGGACAAGGGCTACGAGTGGTGGATGCCGGCACTGGATAGGCTGCGTGTCCGGCAATGTAAGGCGAGGCGTGAATGGCAAAAGGTGCGAAGTGTTGGAGGTGAGAAAGAGGAGAGAGCGAAAGGGGAGTTTCACGCTGTGAGACTCCAGTATAGAAGGGAGATGGAAAGGGCCGAACTAGGCCACAACAAAAAATTAGCCGAGGCCGGAAACGCTGACCCCTAGGGTTTGGCGTATAGAGCAGCCTCCGGAAGGAACCGTGCGCCGTCGAATGTAATAAACGGGGTTGAGTTCGCAGGTAAGAACTCTGACGACGTTAGCGGGGCCATGCGCACACTTTTGCACGCGCTGTGCCCAGATGACGACGTGTCCCGGGACACACCTTATCATCAGCAAGTGCGAGTCATGGCCACGCTACCGCCGTCCGGACAGGATGCTGAACCCGTGTCAACGGACGCCCTCGGTGCAATTATCGCGTCACTGCGGAACACTGCGCCGGGGGTAGACGGTATTACGGCCCGCATTATAAAAAGAATATGGCCACTGGCCAAAACTGAAATTGGTTTAATATATAACAAATGTGTATCAGAGGGAATTTTCCCTCCGATTTGGAAAATTGGCCGAATAGTTGTCCTGCCAAAAAGCAACGGAAAACCACTGACCGATCCGAAAGCTTATCGGCCTATCACTCTCCTTCCTGTTTTGGGGAAGGTCCTGGAGCGGGTTATCCTGCATTGCGCGCCCAACATCACACGAAGCCTCAGCGACCGCCAGCACGGGTTTTCTCGTGGCCGCTCCACAGTGACGGCACTGAGGACTCTGCTTGGCGCTGCGAAGGACGTGAGAGAGCGGTACGTGCAGGCCATATTCTTGGACATCAGCGGCGCCTTCGACAACGCGTGGTGGCCCATGATCATGGTCAAGGCTAAGCGGAATTGTCCGCCTAACATCTATCGGATGCTGGCGGACTATTTCCGCGAACGCCGGGTGGCCTTGATCGCGGGGAACCACGCGGAGTGGAAGGTGTCGACGATGGGCTGTCCACAGGGGTCAGTCCTAGGGCCAACTCTCTGGAACATCTTGCTGGACGACTTGCTTGCACTTCCGCGGGGGAATGAGGGGGAGGGGGTAGAGATGGTTGCCTATGCCGATGACGTGACCATAATCATCCGGGGGGACTCACGGGCGGCGATTGAGAGACGGGCCGCCTCCGTGCTAGGGCTGGTGGCGGATTGGGGTAGCCGAAACCGGCTATCATTCTCTCCGGCCAAGTCCGTTACAATGACGTTGAAAGGGAAGCTGCAGCGCCCCCCGGTGATTAAGTTTGATGGTCACGCCGTCAAATGTAGGGAGCAGGCGACTGTACTGGGCGTTGTCATTGACGACGCCCAGTCATTCAGTCTGCATGCGGCAACCATAGGCGAAAGGGCAAGCAAGTGTTTCGGCAAGATGTCACGAGTTTCGGCCTCATCATGTGGGTTGCGATATAGGGCGCTGCGTACTCTGTACAAAGGCAACTTCGTCGCAACCCTGACCTACGCGGCAGCCGTATGGCATGCACGCGCCGCTCTCCACGTGGTCCGCAGCGTTCTGCAGAGGACTCAGAGGCCGTCGCTCATTCTGCTGACTAAGGCGTACCGCTCGTGTAGCACGGCGGCACTGCCGGTGTTAGCAGGAGTTCTTCCGGCGGACCTTGAGGTGACCCGTGCTGGCCGACGCTGGGCTGAGTGTGAAGGGCTGCCCCGGGAGGAGGTGACGAAGCTGAGGAGGAAGATCGACGAAGAGGTGGTTGCACTTTGGCAGGACAGGTGGACGGCTGAGGGTAAGGGCAGGGAGCTGCATGCCTTTTTCCCTGATATCAGGGAAAGGCTTAGGGCAGTCTGGGTGGAACCTGACTACCAGGTCTCACAACTTTTGACGGGGCACGGTTGCTTTAACAAGCGGCTGGCTAATATGTGTCTGCGAGAGGGAAGTATGTGCGAGTGTGGAATGGCTGAGGAGGACAGGCACCACGTTTTGTGGGACTGTCCACTGTATGAAGAGATGCGTGCAAGAATGCTTGATGGGGTCTCCCGCCATGAGGAGGGCCCAATATACTACGCGGATCTGGTACGCGATGCGGCGAGCTACAGGCGCCTGCGCGAATTCGCGCACAATTGGCACGCCGTGCGCTCTGCGCGCGACTCGGAGGATCTGCCCGGCGGCGAAGGTCGTAGTGTGACGTCCGACAGCCCCAGAAGGGGGAGAGTGTAAAGGGAAGTAGAGGGACAAAAATATTTGTAGGACAATCTGACCTTCGTCAGAAATGTCCGCTGATTCGGTCCTTATAACCGCAAGGTTGGCAGGACCATGAGGAGGAGGTGGGTATCTGTCCCTATCTTACTACTATCTTCCTACTTTATCTTACTACTTCGCCGCTGGCATCGGTCAGAGGCGGACGTATCGCGAGCGCTCCGCGCTATTAAATTCGTATTTTTCTGTGCTGTGTCGTGCGACGTTGCCGTTCCGTGCATAAATCGGCCCCTCTCGTTTCGGCAAGGGCACTGTGTCATCTGACTCAGTTGCCGTCTTGTTTGTGCGTGAGGGAAAGAGGATTGCCGGCGGCCGTTGTTTTCCGTAAGGACGCGCGGCGGCCATTTTGTCGACGCCGCGTTTCGCGCCACGTGCGCACCGCGTGCGATTAGACATCGCCGCTCTTCGGTGCATTGTGACAGTGACACTACGATAGTGACGTTTTATGCGACAGTGACGTTTGTGCGAAAGTGACGTTTTCTTTGTTTTGAAAGTTTTATTTTATATTGCCTTCCCGGGCTCTGATATTGTAATCAAAATCATCGCGGGAATAGACAATTTATATTTTTAGGGTGTTGTGTCTATTTTGTTATTTCTTTCTATTTTTTTTATTTTGTGTTGTACCATTTTTATTTATTGCTGTACTGTGTTAACGTGAGTCATGTCCGAGAGGGGGACGGGGTTCTTCTCGCCCCGTACCGCTCTCGCACGGACTCCTCCTCCTTCTGAAGAGAAGGAGAAGAAGCGGCCACTGTCGTCGCCGGCTGACAATCAGCCAACTGCGACGCGAGTCCGCACGGACCGGCCGAAGCCCCCCCCTGCTAAGGCACCGGGGGCTGTAGCGCCACCCATGGAGAGCTCGACGGCGGCCCCGGAGACGTCGGCCGCTGATGCGACCGCGCCGCCGACGCCGGCGCCGGGACCCTCCAAGGGTAACCAGGACCGCTGCAGGTAAGTGCTGCCACCAAACTGGAACTGCTCGAGCGAGCCCAGCGGTCAGTGCGAGCCATTATGGCCGTCGCCACCGGACCGGGCTCTAAGCTCAACAAGGGCGAAGTCAACATTATTGGCGGTCACGGGCAAGACCTCTTGGCTATCGTTGGGGCCCTTGGCCTCAAACTGTCGGAGAGCGAGCTGGAGTGCGCGACGCTGAGGGCCAGCGCTGCGAGTGCTGTGGTGTCGGGGGGCGCCGAGCCTTTGGCACCGTCAGGGGTACGGTCCTTCGCCTCGGTACTGCGCACCACACCCAGAGGTGAGTCGAGGCCAATCCGAGCCAACCAAGGCCCGGTGTTGGCATTCTACCCCTCTGAGGGTAACGAGCTGCTCAAGACCGCCGAAGACACCAAGGGGGAGCTAAAGAAGACGATTGACCCGAAATCGATGGCAATCGGAATCTCTAATGTTCGAAAGGTAGGCAATGCGGGTGTTGTGGTGCAAACCACGTCCCCCGCTGCAGCGGACAAACTGCGCAAGGCTGCACCAGCGAGTCTGCGGGTTACCGAGCCGAAGCGTCGCCAACCATTGGTGGCGCTAAACAACGTGGACGGGGACCCGTCCTTTGACGAAGTCATAGAGTGCCTGCAGCAGCAGAACCTTGACGAGGAGGTATGACCACTGGAACGTGTCAAGGCCGAAATGAAGGGCGCCTTCAAGAAGGGACGGAGGCATCAGAGCACCACCACTTTGGTGTTCAGTGTCACGCCTGGACTGCGGGACGTCCTCATCAGTAAGGGGACGGTATTCGTGGGTTGGGTGGCCGCCGAAGTGACGGACTACATCCGGGTGACGTGCTGCAGCAAGTGCCAGCAGTACGGGCACCCGGAAAAGTTCTGCCGCTCCAAGGAGGAGACGTGCGGGCGCTGCGGAGAGGTAGGGCACCGCTCCGACGCCTGTAAGGCAACGGCCACGTGCTGCGCTACGTGCAAGCGCTTCCGACGCGACAGCGCGCACCCTACGGCGTCGCGGGATTGCCCGGCGCGCCAGTACGCAGAGGAGCGGCAAATTTCAACAACCCAATATGGATTGTGAGTACACGATCCATATTGGGCAGGTTAACTTGGGTGGTGCAGAGGCCGCAACGCGGGAGCTCCGTTCCATCGCGGGCGAGCTCGGCCTGGATATTATTCTTGTACAAGAACAATATCCACAGGCCGAGTTCATCGCCCAATGCGGGAATAGCCCCAAAGCGGGTATTTATTTCCGCAACCTGGAGCTTCCGTGCGCGGTTCTGCACCACCTAAGTAGCACACATATTGTGGTCGCACACGTTCGGAGTCTGGATTTGTACTGCGTTAGCGCGTACTTCCAGTACTCCGAACCCATCGACCCGCACCTCCACCGGCTGGGGCTTGTCCTAGACCGACTGAGAGGTGAGCGGGTATTGGTAGGCGCGGACGTTAACGCGCACTCGCCGCTGTGGCACTCTCTGCCACGCCACTACGTAGGTCGGGGACCCCTGGTAACGGAGCGGCGCGCAAAGATGGAGGACTTCATCTACGCGCGTCGCCTCATCGTGCACAACGCTGAGGGCCATTTGGCTACTTTCAGCACGCCGAACGGCGAGTCGAACGTCGACGTCACGCTAGCTACGAGAGGCGTTCACGTCTCCGACTGGCGCGTGACGGAGGCGTCCTCCAGCGACCATCGGCTGATCACGTTCGGCGTTCACGGGCGCACACGAGGTAGGTCCGAGTTAGACGCAACGGGAGCGCGGCAGCCATACGGGCCGTGCGTGCAGGTGCGGTACCGGGATCGCGGGGTAGATTGGGCTCTCTTCGAGACGGTGATACACGAGCGAATGGGACGTCTGAATGTGCAACAGCCTGCGGCCGTCGTGTGTGAGCGGTTTACGAAAGTGATTGAGAGAACGGCGAACGAATGTTTGGGAATAGTAAAGAATGCAAAGACGGACAAGGGCTATGAATGGTGGACGCCGGCACTCGATAGGTTGCGTGTCCGGCAATGTAAGGCTAGGCGTGAATGGCAAAAGGTGCGTAGTGCGGGAGGTGAGTGTGAGGAGAGAGCGAAAGGGGAGTTTCACGTTGTGAGACTCCAGTATAGAAAGGAGATGGAGAGGGCTGAACTCGAGCACAATCGGAAATTGGCCGAGGCCGGCAATGCCGACCCTTGGGGTTTGGCATATAGAGCAGCCAGTGGAAGAAACCGTGCACCGTCAAATGTAATTAACGGTGTTGAATTTGCGGGTAGGGACTCGGACGACGTTAGCGGGGCCATGCGCACGCTTCTGCACGCGTTGTGCCCAGATGATGACGTGTCGCGGGACACACTGTACCACCAACAAGTGCGAGTCATGGCCACGCTACCGCCGTCCGGGTGGAATGCTGAGCCCATATCTACGGACGCCCTCGGTGCAATAATCGCGTCACTGCGGAACACTGCGCCGGGGGTGGACGGTATTACGGCCCGCATAGTGAAAAAGGTTTGGCCAATGGCCAAAGCGGAATTTACTACTGTATTTGCTAATTGTGTGTCTGAGGGAATTTTCCCTCCTATCTGGAAGGTTGGTCGTTTAGCCGTCTTGCCAAAGAGTAACGGGAAACCTCTGACCGACCCAAAAGCGTACCGGCCAATCACCCTCCTTCCTGTTTTGGGTAAAATCTTGGAGCGGGTCATCCTGCGTTGCGCGCCCAACATCACACGAAGCCTAAGCGACCGCCAGCACGGGTTCTCTCGGGGCCGCTCCACAGTGACGGCACTGAGGACTCTGGTTGGCGCTGCGAAGGACGTGAGAGAGCGGTACGTGCAGGCCATATTCTTGGACATCAGCGGCGCCTTCGACAACGCGTGGTGGCCCATGATCATGGTCAAGGCTAAGCGGAATTGTCCGCCTAACATCTATCGGATGCTGGCGGACTATTTCCGCGAACGCCGGGTGGCCTTGATCGCGGGGAACCACGCGGAGTGGAAGGTGTCGACGATGGGCTGTCCACAGGGGTCAGTCCTAGGGCCGACTCTCTGGAACATCTTGCTGGACGACTTGCTTGCACTTCCGCGGGGGAATGAGGGGGAGGGGGTAGAGATGGTTGCCTATGCCGATGACGTGATCATAATCATCCGGGGGGACTCACGGGCGGCGATTGAGAGACGGGCCGCTTCCGTGCTAGGGTTGGTGGCGGATTGGGGTAGCCGAAACCGGCTATCATTCTCTCCGGCCAAGTCCGTGACAATGACGTTGAAAGAGAAGCTGCAGTGCCCCCCGGTGATTAAGTTTGATGGTCACGCCGTCAAATGTAGGGAGCAGGCGACTGTACTGGGCGTTGTCATTGACGACGCCCAGTCATTCGGTCTGCATGCGGCAACCATAAGCGAAAGGGCAAGCAAGTGTTTCGGCAAGATGTCACGAGTTTCGGCCTCATCATGGGGGTTGCGATATAGGGCGCTGCGTACTCTGTACAAAGGCAACTTCGTCGCAACCCTGACCTACGCGGCAGCCGTATGGCATGCACGCGCCGCTCTCCTCGTGGTCCGCAGCGTTCTGCAGAGGACTCAGAGGCCGTCGCTCATTCTGCTGACTAAGGCGTACCGCTCGTGTAGCACGGCGGCACTGCCGGTGTTAGCAGGAGTTTTTCCGGCGGACCTCGAGGTGACCCGTGCTGGCCGACGCTGGGCTGAGTGTGAAGGGCTGCCCCGGGAGGAGGTGACGAGGCTGAGGAGGAAGATTGACGAAGAGGTGGTTGCACTTTGGCAGGACAGGTGGACGGCTGATGGTGAGGGCAGAAGCTGCATGCCTTTTTCCCTGATATCAGGGAAAGGCTTGGGGCAGTCTGGGTGGGACCTGACTACCAGGCTTCACAACTTCTGACGGGGCACGGTTGATTTAACAAGCGGCTGGCTAATATGTGTCTGCGAGAGGGAAGTATGTGCGAGTGTGGAATGGCTGAGGAGGACAGGCACCACGTTCTGTGGCACTGTCCACTGTATGAAGAGATGCGTGCAAGAATGTTTGATGGGGTCTCCCGCCATGAGGAGGGCCCAATATACTACGCTACAGGCGCCTGCGCGAATTCGCGCACAATTGGCAAGCCGTGCGCTCTGCACGCGACTCGGAGGATCTGCCCGGCGGCGAAGGTCGTAGTGTGACGTCCGACAGCCCCAGAAGGGGGAGAGTGTAAAGGGAAGTAGAGGGACAAAAATATTTGTAGGACAATCTGACCTTAGTCAGAAATGTCCGCTGATTCGGTCCTTATAACCGCAAGGTTGGCAGGACCATGAGGAGAAGCTGGGTATCTGTCCCTATCTACTTCTATCTATCGCCCAATGTGGAAATGGCCCCAAGGCGGGTATTTATTTCCGCAACATCGAGCTTCCGTGCGCGGTACTGCACCACCTGAGCAGTACACATATCTTGGTTGCTCATGTTCGGAGTCTGGACTTGTACTGCGTTAGCGCGTACTTCCAGTACTCCGAACCCATCGACCCGCACCTCCACCGGCTGGGACTTGTCCTAGACCGACTGAGAGGTGAACGGGTATTGGTAGGCGCGGACGTAAACGCGCACTCACCGCTGTGGCACTCATTACCACGCCATTATGTGGGTCGGGGCCCCTTGGTATCGGAGCGGCGCGCAAAGATGGAGGACTTCATCTACGCGCGTCGCCTCATCGTGCACAACGCTGAGGGCCACTTGACTACTTTCAGCACGCCGAACGGCGAGTCGAACGTCGACGTCACGTTAGCTACAAGAGGCGTTCGCGTCCCCGACTGGCGCGTGACGGAGGCGTCCTCTAGCGACCATCGGCTGATTACGTTCAGCGTTCACGGGCGCACACGAGGTAGGTCCGAGTTAGACGCAACGGGAGCGCGGCAGCCATACGGGCCGTGCGTACAGGTGCGGTACCGGGATCGCGGGGTGGATTGGGCTCTCTTCGAGGCGGTGATACATGAGAGAATGGGACGTCTGAATGTACAACAGCCTGCGGCCGTCGTGTGTGAGCGATTAACGAAGGTGATTGAGAGAACGGCGAATGAATGTCTAGGGATTGTAAAGAATGCTAAGACGGACAAGGGCTATGAATGGTGGACGCCGGCACTGGATAGGCTGCGTGTCCGGAAATGTAAGGCGAGGCGTGAATGGCAAAAGGTGCGATGTGCGGGAGGTGAGAAAGAGGACAGAACGAAAGGGGAGTTTCACGCTGTGAGACTCCAGTATAGAAGGGAAATGGAGAGGGCCGAACTCGAGCACAATAAAAAATTAGCCGAGGCCGGTAACGCTGACCCCTGGGGTTTGGCTTACAGAGCAGCCTCCGGAAGAAACCGTGCGCCGTCAAACATCATTAACGGTATAGAATTTGTGGGTAGGAACTCTGACGACGTTAGTGGGGCCATGCGCACACTCTTGCACGCGCTGTGCCTAGATGACGACGTGTCACGGGACACACCACATCACCAACAAGTGCGAGTCATGGCCACGCTACCACCGTCGGGCCAGGACGCCGAACCGGTCTCCGCGGACGCTCTCGGTGCAATTATCGCGTCACTGCGAAACACTGCACCGGGAGTGGACGGTATATCTGCGCGCATGATTAAGAAAGCATGGCCGTTGGCAAAAGCGGAATTTACGGCGGTATACAATAAGTGCGTAACTGAAGGGGTTTTTCCTTCTGTCTGGAAGGTTGGCCGCCTAGCTGTCCTGCCTAAAAGTAACGGGAGGCCTTTAACAGACCCAAAGGCATACCGGCCGATCACTCTGCTCCCCGTTTTGGGGAAGATACTAGAGCGGGTTATGCTCCATTGTGCGCCTAATATTACGCGAAGCCTAAGCGACCGCCAGCACGGGTTTTCTCGGGGCCGCTCCACAGTGACGGCACTGAGGACTCTGCTCGGCATCAGTCAGAGACGGACGTATCGCGGGCGCTTTGCGCAATATTTAATTCGTATATTCTGTGCTGTGTTTGTATTGTGCGACGTTGCCTTTGTCTGACTCAGTCGCCATCTTGTTTGTGCGTGAGGGAAAGAGGATTGCCAGCGGGCGTCGACTGACGTTACGGATCGGTCTCTCTCGTTTCTTCGTGGCCGTTTTCCGTAAGGACCCACCATTTTGAATACGAGAGGGACGCCGCATTCGCGGTGTGGTTTGACGTCGCCGTTTCGGTAGCGTGTGTATATTGTGAAAGTGACATTCGCGATAGTGACGCTGTTTTGTTTTTTTTGTGTTTTGTCACCGTTCTTCTTCGGTAGCGCGTGTGACAAGTGACAGTGACATAACGACAGTGACGTTACTTAAGTTTCTTAGTAAGCGGAGCAAAAGAAAGTAAACAGGATTTCCTTAGTAGCGGCGAGCGAACAGGAAATAGCCCAGCACTGAATCCCGCCGTTGTCACGTTGTTGTCCAGGGGTAAACCTGCGAAACTAGAATGAACGAACGGAAAGATTCATCGTCATTCCGCGGCGCACCTGCGTCCGTTGCGGACGGCGTGTACTTCTCTCTTAGTATTACATCGCGACCAGTTCGGTGTCGGTCTAAGTGTCTGTCGTCGCAGCCGTGCTGTCTCGGACTGTGTGCGTATCCGTCTGCGATGATTCAGTTTCGGGCACTCGCAGGACCCGTCTTGAAACACGGACCAAGGAGTCTAGCATGTGTGCGAGTCATTGAGATCGTAAACTGAAAGGCACAACGAAAGTGAAGGTGGTCGCTCGTCGACCGCTCAGGGAGGATGGCGCACGGATCTCGGTCCGTCGCTCGCACTCCCGAGGCGTCTCGTTTCCAATCTGCGAGTGTAGGCGCGCTCTGAGCACAGATGCTGGGACCCGAAAGATAGTGAACTATGCCTGGTCGAAGTCAGGGGAAACCCTGATGGAGGACCGTAGCGATTCTGACGTGCAAATCGATCGTCGGAACTGGGTATAGGGGCGAAAGACTAATCGAACCATCTAGTAGCTGGTTCCGTCCGAAGTTTCCCTCAGGATAGCTGGCGTCGATTCGAACAGTCTCATCCGGTAAAGCGAATGATTAGAGGCATTGGGGCCGAAACGACCTCAACCTATTCTCAAACTTTAAATGGGTGAGAACTTTGGAGAAATTTGGATTTCGGAAAGGCAAATCAACAACCATGGCAATCTATTCCATGCTGAGTAAGGTATGGGAATCCGTACTGCTCTGTTTCTTGATATGTCAAGAGCGTTTGACTGTGCGTGTAGTACCAGCCATTCTACTACAACAGCTTGAACGTGTTGGTATACGAGGCACAGCTTATAAACTCTTTCACTCGTACTTTAGTGGTAGAACACAAACCACTGTTCTAAATCAATATAATAAAACAGTAGAGAACAATCAATCTGTTTTTGAAAACGTCGTCTTGGGTGTGCCACAAGGAAGCATTTTGGGTCCACTGGTATTTTTGATCTATGTAAACGAATTGCCATTAATAAACATACGACTGTCCTTTACGCCGATGATGCAACGTTTTATTTGTAAAAAACGAAAATAACACTATTGATTATAGCAAAGACATTGCTGCCACACTAAATATTCTAATAGAATGGTTAATTAAGTACTTTAAATCTTATAACGAATATTGCCTCAACTAAAATTATGCAATTTCATAACTATATGGCTACACCGCTAAAATTGAATATAAGTAATAAGTATCGATGATGTACAGCTAGGCGAAGTTAAAGAGACTGATTTCCTTGGCATATCCCTTGACCCACACCTCAACTGGAAATCTCATTTGACTAAGATAAACAATAGAATTGCCAGTTACTGTTATGCTTTGTCGGTGCTGATCGATGTGTCATCTGTAGATGTCGCTAAAAGTGCTTATTACGTAAACATCTACCCACTACTGACTTATGGTGTAATATTCTGGGGGAACTCCGTCAATGTGCATCACACTTTTATGCTCCAAAAGAGAAGTCTCAGAATAATGTACTGTAAAAATAGTGATGACTCTTTACGCCCATTGTTTAGAGAAAAAGGGTATCTTACTTTAGCAGGGACATAATATATATTGGAGTTATCGTTGTTTGTAAGAAACAACATGCATCTTTTTAAAAAGAAATCATAAATACGTTTGAGGAGCACACATATGAGAGGGAGAGATCGTTTATGTTTACCTGCTGTTAAATCAATTATTTATAACAGGAGCACTTATGTTAGCGCTATTCGAGTGTATAATTCTTTACCAACTATTATCACGGATTTAACAAATATTAATATTTATAATACAAAACTAAAACGGTGGCTGTTAACAAAGGTATTTTATAATTTAAAAGAATGAATGGATAGGGATAACTCAGCCGACAATATTGATCTTATTTAGTGACACTTTATTTATTGTACCTACATATTGATGTCTATTTTATATTCTAATTGTGTAGATAAACCTAAATTATATTAATGATTATTGACACATTTATGATTATGTCTAAGTAATTAATTTTAAGATCTATTCATGTTTTATGATAAGTTATGAATTCAATGTGAAATTTGTTATGATTTTTTGTATTATGACTTACCAAGATTGTTGAACACTCGATGAGGGTAAACTGATATTTACTACATTGCAATAACACCTAGCATTAGATATTGTGTCCGTTATTTCAATAAAATTTTCTGATTCTTTAATTGTGTTTAGTTTTATTGGCTTTATATATTCTGTGTATAAGCCATCTCCGAGAGGGGAATAAATACGGCTTTTGGCACCGGCTCTGGTAATTGTGCACATAAGAACCGCCAGCCCGTCATACTTTCCATACAAACGCTCGTAGCTGAGCCGAGCGGAGCATATTTATTTTCGCTCAAATTAATTATTTATCAAAAATAATTCCTTATAATAATCATATAACTTTAGAGAACAACCGTGATAGTTTAAAACAGTGTCTTATAATATCAGTTAAGTATTTGCCAGTGAAAATACCGTTCAATCAATCCAGCCAGTTCGGATAAGCCGCAAAAGGCCACATATTTTTTTTTTTTTTGTTTAAAGTTCTTTCATTAGCACAGGGTTTAGAAATTGTTTTGTTTTTATTTTAAGTTATTTTATTAGCGCAGATAACAAGCTACTGATACACAAGGTAGTACTAAAACGTACCTGGACTTACGGACTACAGCTCTGGGGCTCAGCATGCAACTGCAATGTCCAAATGATACAGAGAGCTCAAAATGGCAACCTGAGAACTTTATCAAATGCTCCATGGTTCTTAAAATCCACTGAGTTGCGTAGTGAACTAAGAGTCAACACGATTAATGACGAAATAAAAAAAACGACAAAGTACAAGAAACGGCTTAGTACACCAACCACTTGGCGTCACAGTTGACCATTATAAATTGTCCTAAGAGGCTAAGAAGATGACATATCATAGACCTAACAAAAAGCAAATGATTAAAATTGACGAAAAAACAACACTAGATGGAGTACTACTCCTACATGGCTACTTGCCTGCAAGTCACCTGCTCAAAGTCAAAAGACTGATCGCAGATAAACGAAGTAGAAGGAAAAAAAAGTCCTATTATGTGCATTTACTATAAAAGCTTTACATTACTAACAGTTATTTTTATACTACATCTTGGTTTCTTAGCAGTGAAAGTTTAATATTTTGAGGCACACATTCAGGAATGGCCTCTAAAAATCAGTTGTTTGCACTTTGGCTTAACTATGTTCGTGCATCGTATACATTGTAAAAATATAGAAAACACATGAACACCTTGCTGTTCCAGTAGAGATTCTAGATTAAAATATTTTATACCCTTAAACAAATTTTATGAATTTCCACGCGCTTATTTTAGATCAACATTGTTGAAACGGAGCTTACTAAAGGCTATCCGAAGGTTCTGCCACTGTCTCACCGTTGTTTGTCGCACTGCTTCCTTTCCCTGCATAGTGTAGCACAACAAGCATTTATACCATGCTTGTTTTGTATGAAAGCGTCCCTCCCCGGGACGCGGGCCTCTTCACGACTATGAATCTCAAAGCAGAAGTCCATGGACGGCTATTGGAATATGTGCTGTTATAGCTATGTTTGCAGCCGTGGTTTGTTTATATATTATATCCACAGTTTTCATCCTTTCCTTCCCCGTATACCTGGAAAATAAATAAGAAGTAATGTAAAAACTAAAAGATTTTATATGATTTTAATTAGAATAATTGTAAAGCACTGAGTGACGGTTGCTCAGCGAACATCATACGTATCATACGAGTTCTAGACAAGTGGGTAGTGAGTGAGACACTGCCCTCTTTGTTCTTAGTGATGATCCTGAAGGCCTGCAATATCTACATGCTCTCAACAACAGCCACCGGAACACACCGGTACGAGTTCTAGGCAAGTGGGTAGTGAGTGAGACACTGCCCTCTTTGTTCTTAGTGATAATAAATAAATAATAAATAAATAATAAAATTTATTTATTTGGAACCATAACATTATTAAGCTACTAACGTATGAGAATCGATGACATCTGCAGAAGTGTATAACTGTGTCGCAGATGTCAACGCCCTCCTCCGGAGAAATCGTACAGAAAGTTCCTTATTAAAAACAAAGTTTACAGTTAATTCAATTTCTAGTATGTATACACATAATTGAATATCTATAAATAAGGTTACAAAACTAAATAAAATTTTGCAAAAATATATGTTTGAATCAGAGAGGAAAGTTGTGAGTTGAAAATAAAAGAGTGTGTTTACGCCAGGGAGTATGTGTATTCGCGCGCGCGCGCGTGTGTGTGTGTGTGTGTGTGTGTGTGTGTGTGTGTGTGTGTGTGTGTGTGTGTGTGTGTGTGTGTGTGTGTGTGTGTGTGTGTGTGTGTGTGTGTGTGTGTGTGTGTGTGAAGCTAATTATTTCAATACTATCAAGAGATTTTCAGTATCTTGATATGATATATCATAATCAATTTCCGCACTCTAGACACCATATACGTGATATGGTGCTTCCATGATATAGCACTGTCAATCATAACACCTAAGTACTTGATGGAATAGGAACGATCTAAAGAAATACAGTTGCAGATTGTAGAACTTGTGCTATTATCACACAGGTGAGCGTGTAATTCAAAGGAAGCAGTTGGTTGACCCGTCACATTGGGAGCAAAAGCAATAAAATTAGTTTTGGATAGGTTAAGAGTTAAATAGTTACAACATAACCAGTTCATAACAATCCTTAATGCATTCTCAGATAACTCCCGCACTTCTGCCCAGCTGTGGCCATGAACCAGAAGAACTGTATCGTCGGCATAAGTTATTAATTTACAATTTGGGATGGATAGGTTACATAAATCGTTTACGTAAATTAAAAACAACGTAGGTCCTAAGACGCTACCTTGTGGGACGCCATAGCTAAGTGGTTCCTCTCGGCTATGAATACCATCTATCACAACCTGCTGGGTCCGATGGCTAAGATAACTGCAAAACAGGTCTTGCACAACTCCTCTAATGCCAGCACATTCAAGTTTAGAAAGAAGAATAGGGATAGAGACAGTGTCGAATGATTTTGAGAGATCCAGAAAGATACCAATAGTCTTCAGCTTGTTGTCAAAATTTTCAATCACCGTTTCCGAGAGTTTCAAAACAGCTTCGTCTGTGGATCTTCCACTTCTAAATCCAAATTGATTCTCGGAGAGGATTTTATTCTGATTTAGGAATTGCACTAAGCGCTTGTTGATAATCTTTTCAAAAACCTTCGACATAACTGTTAGCACAGAGATGGGTCTATAGTTTGAGACACTGTCCCTATCACCACTCTTAAAAATAGGATGAACTAAAGCTTTTTTAAATATTTGTGGGAACACGCCAGTAGTAAAGGAGAGATTGAAAATATGACATAGAATAGGAGTAAGTACCTTTTTGGTGGCTTTGATAATAGACGTTGAAATACCGTCCCAGCCAAGAGCACAATTGTCTTTTAGACTGTGTATTACATGAAGAATTTCATCATATTCAACCGTATATAATACCATAGAATTTGAAGGTGGGCAAGGCTTACCGGTAAATTGAGCAGGATTTGAGGTGTAGTTAGAAGTATTTAATTTAATTGTAGAGGGGATTTTGGAGGCCAAAATTTCTCCAATACTGGCAAAATAGGTATTCACCGAATCAACCGACAAAGATGGGTCATCGTGAATTTTTAATAGATTGTTTGCGGAACTTGGTTTTTTGTTTATATTGGCAATTTTATTAATCATACTCCACGCCTTTTTTGGATTTCCTCTAACCTTCTGAAACTCAGTTTGATGGTACTCACGTTTTATTTTTTTTAGTAGGTTGTTACAGAAGGTACGGTAGCGAGTGTAGATTAATTTATGGGTTAAGTTACCTGGGTTCTTTTTATATTTTTTATAGAGCTTGTCTCTATTTCTAATGCATCTTAAAAGGCCTGGAGAAATCCATGGCTTAAGTAACCTTTTTTTGCTAGAAATTTTAACTAAGCGAGTATGTTTACTAATAATGTCCGATATAATGTGAACAAAAATTTCAGAAGCTATATTTGGGTTTTTAGAATATAAAATAGAAGAATAATCGAAGTTTGTCAGATCTTTGACTATTGCTGCAATGTCTAAATTTTTTGAGGTATGGCTGGAGACGCTTCTTTCCATGTGTAAATTGCAACTAAATAGAACAGGGTTGTGGTCGGTAATCACTGTATCTAGGACTAAAGTTTTGGCGTTAAAGGGAGTGCGAGCGATTACATGATCAAGGCAGTTTTCCTCTCTAGTCGGATAATTATGAGCTGGAAGGAGTGCATGTGACGCCACTAGATTAAGGTATTCTTCAACACTAGAGTCAGTCATTGAAGGTATGATATTGATATTCAGATCTCCAATCATAACTAGAGAGTTGAACGATTTTAAAGAGGTCAGAATGAGGTCCAAGCTGTTAAAAAAGGGGTTCAAATTTTTATATGAAGGCGATCGATATAAAGCCACAACAGCTAATTTATTCGAAAATTGGATTATTAAACAATTAGCGTCATTGAAGACTGGTTCAATAATAGTGTATATCTTATCCTTCCTAATGTAGGCTACAACGCCATCATTTTGATTCTTAAAACCAGATTGATGGGAAGCGAAACCAGGAAGTTCGGGTATATAAGGGCATTTGCTTAACCAGCATTCGGACAAAATAATGACATCAATCCTTACGCTAAGTCTATGAATTAAGATTTGAAGACTATCAAAGTTGCAGTTTATACTTCTAATATTGACATGAAGGACGTTTAAACTGTTGTTAGTATTAGATATAAAATTATCAACAGCTTCTGGTGAACATATAGCAGAGTCTGAAACAGATATTTGTTCTATATCATTTATCAGGCGATTTATATCATCCATTGTAACATTGAGAAAGGAACAATTGGGCAGAAACATATGATTGCAAAGCTAAAAAGTAAATGCATTGCCAATGCTTTAAATACGAGCAGTAATTTGTTGATAAATATTGAGCTTCAGTAGTTTTTGTGTGTATGTTAGTGTCTGTGAATGAGTTTATAAGTAGTGAGTATGTATAAAAGCGAACAAGTATTGTGAACATAAGCCTAATTAATATTTCGTAATTTATAAAATAAGGAAGGAGAGTTGTGCGAAGACACCACTTTTCTAACATACCACCACAGCCTAGTCATTTCTGAACTTGCAACTTCTCTAGGTCCAACTCACTGGTCACTCGAATTAGAGGCCCATTCTCTCTTTTACGAAGAAATATTTTTCCATGCGATACCCAGCAGAAGTTGTAATCATTAACTTTAGCATAGTCCCTGGCTAAAAAGAAAAGCCTCTTCATTTTTGCAGTAAGGTTCTCTGATACGAAGATTGGCTTCGGCGGGCCACTTATGCGGAGATGTTCCGTGGTTAATCTAAGTGTGCCTTTGTTAAAGTTTCGGTACTTATTTATTATATTTTCCTTTTGCAAGTTAGAACACAATTCCACTATAATTGTTTTTTTGGCTGGGTCTTTAGATCTAATGCGAAATATATCTTTTATATCATTCTTTTGAATGGAAACCTTAATGGCCTCTCCAACCTTAATTAAATTGTCCACAAGGGAAGATTTTGTCTCCGAAGGGGCCACTGGAACGTTTCTAATTTCCAAGCAAGATGATCTACAGCCTCGCTCTAAAGCGTCCAATCTATCTTCCAAAACTTTGATATGCTGGACGTCTGCTTGTCGTATAGCCTCCAATTCAACAATCCTGGCCTGAGCCGACTCCAGATTTTTTCCCAAGAAATCCACCGATATACGTAAGTCATCAACAGCAGCGTATAGCCTATCCGCCCTTTTGTTTTGATCTTCTTTAAAAAGCAAAAACATTGATCTCATCTCCTCCATAAAGTCATTTAACTTATATTCATCACTCTGCGCTTGTTTTTTTCTTCGAAGAGTGACATTAAGACTCGGTTCTGATGAAGAGTGTAGGAGTTGCTGGTTAAAAGGCACCGTCAGAGATGAGACGGGTGCATAAAGCGGCGCTGGCGGCGCAGGGTCCCCCGATGGCGTCGGCGGCGTAGCGGCGCTCAAAATGAGCGCGGGCGATGAAGGTGGGGTGCGTCTTAGCGGCATTATAACTTGCTTGTATACGAGAAAAAAGTACCAGGCGATCAGCAACGCAAAGATGTGAACACGAGCTTAAATGCAGCGGAGGTCAAGTCAGAGTGGTGACTTTCGGCGACTCAGAGCGTAAGCAGCTGTACGTCCAATTTAAGTAGAACTCTGGCTATGTTCTTGTATGCACGGCGTATCTCACTGGTTAAAATAATATTGTACACTCACATTAGCGCATATGTGTGTATGGGTAGACACACGTTGAGTAGCCTGTAGTTGTGCCGCGTTGCCGATGTGTGCAAATGATACTTCCACGTAGCTTATGATCGCCTAATTTATGTAGTTTATTTAAATGACTATTTGTGAATAATTTTCGGCGAAAATTCGAATAGAGAGTGGTTAGACACGTCTGTACTGGTCAGAGTCCCGGAGGGAAGGGGTAGTGATGATCCTGAAGGCCTGCAATATCTACATGCTCTCAACAACAGCCACCGGAACACACCGGTACGAGTTCTAGGCAAGTGGGTAGTGAGTGAGACACTGCCCTCTTTGTTCTTAGTGATGATCCTGAAGGCCTGCAATATCTACATGCTCTCAACAACAGCCACCGGAACACACCGGTACGAGTTCTAGGCAAGTGGGTAGTGAGTGAGACACTGCCCTCTTTGTTCTTAGTGATGATCCTGAAGGCCTGCAATATCTACATGCTCTCAACAACAGCCACCGGAACACACCGGTACGAGTTCTAGGCAAGTGGGTAGTGAGTGAGACACTGCCCTCTTTGTTCTTAGTGATGATCCTGAAGGCCTGCAATATCTACATGCTCTCAACAACAGCCACCGGAAAACACCGGTACAAGTTCTAGGCAAGTGGGTAGTGAGTGAGACACTGCCCTCTTTGTTCTTAGTGATGATCCTGAAGGCCTGGAATATCTACATACTCTCAACAACAGCCACCGGAACACACCGGTACGAGTTCTAGGCAAGTGGGTAGTGAGTGAGACACTGCCCCCTTTGTTCTTAGTGATGATCCTGAAGGCCTGGAATATCTACATGCTCTCAACAACAGCCACCGGAACACACCGGTACGAGTTCTAGGCAAGTGGGTAGTGAGTGAGACACTGCCCTCTTTGTTCTTAGTGATGATGCGAAGGCCTGGAATATCTACATGCTCTCAACAACAGCCACCGGAACACACCGGTACGAGTTCTAGGCAAGTGGGTAGTGAGTGAGATACTGCCCTCTTTGTTCTTAGTGATGATGCGAAGGCCTGGAATATCTACATGCTCTCAACAACAGCCACCGGAACACACCGGTACGAGTTCTAGGCAAGTGGGTAGTGAGTGAGACACTGCCCTCTTTGTTCTTAGTGATGATGCGAAGGCCTGGAATATCTACATGCTCTCAACAACAGCCACCGGAACACACCGGTACGAGTTCTAGGCAAGTGGGTAGTGAGTGAGACACTGCCCTCTTTGTTCTTAGTGATGATGCGAAGGCCTGGAATATCTACATGCTCTCAACAACAGCCACCGGAACACACCGGTACGAGTTCTAGGCAAGTGGGTAGTGAGTGAGACACTGCCCTCTTTGTTCTTAGTGATGATGCGAAGGCCTGGAATATCTACATGCTCTCAACAACAGCCACCGGAACACACCGGTACGAGTTCTAGGCAAGTGGGTAGTGAGTGAGACACTGCCCTCTTTGTTCTTAGTGATGATCCTGAAGGCCTGGAATATCTACATGCTCTCAACAACAGCCACCGGAACACACCGGTACGAGTTCTAGGCAAGTGGGTAGTGAGTGAGACACTGCCCTCTTTGTTCTTAGTGATGATGCGAAGGCCTGGAATATCTACATGCTCTCAACAACAGCCACCGGAACACACCGGTACGAGTTCTAGGCAAGTGGGTAGTGAGTGAGACACTGCCCTCTTTGTTCTTAGTGATGATGCGAAGGCCTGGAATATCTACATGCTCTCAACAACAGCCACCGGAACACACCGGTACGAGTTCTAGGCAAGTGGGTAGTGAGTGAGACACTGCCCTCTTTGTTCTTAGTGATGATCCTGAAGGCCTGGAATATCTACATGCTCTCAACAACAGCCACCAGAACACACCGGTACGAGTTCTAGGCAAGTGGGTAGTGAGTGAGACACTGCCCTCTTTGTTCTTAGTGATGATCCTGAAGGCCTGGAATATCTACATGCTCTCAACAACAGTGTTTAGTGATACGTCTTCAATGTTGAGGGTAACATATTATACTTTCGTGTTTTTACTGTCCCTATTTTTAATGATCAAAATATGTTTCTTTTATTTTTAAATTTTAAGGAAACGAACAGCTTAATTTTAACCATAAGGATGAAATTATTAGTAATAAATCAGCCTACGTTGTATAACTAACAGCGCCAAATGTTTTAACCGCCTTCAAGGACGAGATTCAGTTTTTGAATTACACTCCAATAACTTAAAAGTGACACGCCTAACTTGATGATATCATCATTGACGGTGAATAGCAATCGGTCCCGGCAGTAGCAAGGGCGTACCCAGGTAGGGGCAGGGGGGGGGCAGCTGCCCCCCCCTAGAAGATTAAATAAATGTATATTTTTTTTGGCAAATAGAAATTAAAAACGTATTACCTACTCTGCACAAAATGAAGTGTTGGAAACAAAATATCTTTTCAGCCAGATTTTTTTTTCTATAGTTAAATATTCTACAATATTCGATATAGAGTCTATGTATAGAGAGTCGTGTCGGTCGTGCCGCAACGTATTTATTAGAATATTTTATATAGTGACTTTCAGCCGCCGTCAAACGAAACGCAAAATGTTTTGATCAAGTTTTGATACACTTTATTTATTTCTTTATTTCGTTTTTATTATTTTTTAGTGATAATGAAAGTGACAGTAACGATTCATAGTCGAGAATTTAATTTCTGGAATCTGATTTTGATTACGCGACAGAATAAATAAAAACTAAGTAAGGTTTTGATGCAAGTTTGGTTTTATTTATTATATTAATTTGTTTTCAATGCTAAAATAAAATAATATTCAATATGTTGCATATTATTTTAAGTAGTATATATCTGTACAGATTTAGTTTAAGATTCTTAGTGTTTATAAAATAAAATAGTGAAAGTATCAAATTCAAATTTCATAGTATATTCAGTGTTTACGACTAAAATATTTTTGCTGCGGTTTTATCTGTGCCGCGGCTCACTAGACAGACTCTAGTAATTCTAGTATACTGTTAGCGATGCAATATAATTTAAATCTCCCGCAAAACCGTCGCATCTCGTAGTTTCCGGTCCCGCCGAGACAATCAGAGAGCCATCTAGGATTAAAGCCGAATATAATTGGGAGAAAACAACATCTAGCGCCATCTAGTTTCGGACGGCAGTACTTTTTCCAGTAAAAAGAAATAGGATCAATTTATACGGTCAATAGCGACATCTTGTATTGAATAGCAATACCGCGAAGAACGTTCTAGCATGAACTATTCTGGAAAGAAAAGACAGTGATAGCAAGTATAAGACAAGGATGGAAATAGAGTCGAGTATTTTCTACATATTTCGGGAGCAAGAATATTTCAATATATAAGCGGAAGCGTGAGGCAGAGCACGTCAATTTAGTTCGAATACAATTCAGTTCGGAGTGTAATACGAGCGAATATTTCATACGACATAGTGTCTTATAGTTTCGTTGCGGCGACACGAGATTTACGTTTACTGTGCAACAACTGGAAATATTACTCCGTCAAATGGATATCAGGAAATTTTTTGAAAGAGGTGAGTCAAAACAAAACACTTAAGTAGGTACCTAATATGATTATTTGATTTAATGGGGGGCTTTGACTCTCTTGTAAGTGTATATCTTAAGCATTACTTACAATATTTAAATTTATTAATTACAAGACGTGGTTTTGTTATAATAGCTAAAATAACATTTGTGAATATTTTGTGATTAAAAAGTAAAAAAAAAATATAAAAGAAAGATCCTTGCAATATTTTGGATTTATTAATAAGTCCATACCGACAACAAAGTCTCTTTTCTCTAACGTCACAACAAGTGTATTATTTCAAATTACCTAGTTATGCTTATTTGGCGTTCAAACCATATATATTAGAATGTGAAACTTGATCTTTATTTTCGTCTTATACAACCCGCCTAAACACTGTAAGAGTATTTTTGTGTATCCATTTTTTAGGGAGGACACGCGAGAAAAGAAAAAAAAGGTCGGGAAAGTAGCAGTGGAAGCGATGAAAATGACAACCATGATAAAACCACTCATGTAATGCCAAGATCATTGCATGTTAACATTGGACAAGCGTCAAATTCTCCTGTAGAACCTGTTAATATATCTGTTGCCGACTATTCTTCTCCATCGACATCCCAACAAACTTATGACGTCAACGTCGATCCTGAAATTATAGTGGACGATGGCTGTCATGAAAATGATCTGGGACGTTATGTTGGGTTGGCTACCCAGCTATCGACGGAAAAGAAGAGGGAGTTGTTACAAAATCCTTGGATCCCGCCCAGAAATTACGATTTTGAAAGTGATGCAAGCCATTTAAAAAGAAAATTTAACCATGCTTGGTTGGATCAATATTCACCATGGCTAGTATATTCCAAGCGACTAAAAGGTGCTCTTTGTAAGCATTGTGTTTTGTTCCCTCCGCCCATTAGCACTGTGAGAGGAATTTTGGGATCGTTTATGGTCAGCAGGTCTAAAAAGGCCACTTTCCATGAATCATAATATGATCCTAATACGATTCATATTACCTATCACAAAATGGCCACTTAACGGCGATTCATAATATGATCTGCATACAATTCATATTTTACAATTCATCTGTTTGACAGTTTTGTATGGAGATTCGTAAAATGGTTCACAAAATAGGAATTGCGTTTGTGTCAAATAGCAGAATTGTAAGAAGTTAGTCTAGAGCAACATATTTCAATTCACCTTTTGGAATTCTTTTAATAATACATTTAAAATGGCAGATTTAGGACTTTATCATAACTTTCTTGAACATGCGCGTGTTACTGAGGCAATTTTGTATCGCCGGCGAAATGTAGATTTACGAAAAATGGAACTTGCTTTTGAAATGCCGGACTCGGAGTTTGTTGGATTATACAGACTTAATAAAGGTGTGTGTCGTGAACTCATACAGGAAATAGAACCTTACTTGCTCTCCCGTAGAGGTGGATTAAGTACAGTCTCAAAGGTAAGTCAAATTAAGATGTATCTACATGACCAAGATTCATCAAACGCCAATTTGTACCTACATATATATATATACAAACTGCTACTGCTACAACTGCTTTAGGTACTATACTTTTTGAATGTCACCAGAATTGATATATAACTTGTCTTATCATTTGCAAACCTATAATTAAATACCTATGGTACTATTTATCTAACTAGCTAGTCACTAGTATATAATAATGTAATGATCCATTAGTTACCTGTATGGTACCTTATTTGTCACATCCTATATTTTTTAATTATTATAATAAAATAAGTTACAGATTGATATGTTTCATGATAGTTACCTACGCAACATTTTTAATTGTATGCAAATAATACAAATATTTTATTTTTGCAGGTTTTGAGTACACTGAGTTTTTATGCTTCTGGTTCATATCAGAGGGTTTTGGGAGCCAGTGCACATCACAAAATGCACCAAGTGAGTGTCTCAAACTGTATGAGAGCCGTGACACATGCCTTAAATAATGACCACTTCCGAAGGAAGTATATACATTTTCCACAAACTCGCGAGGAACGCAATGTAATTAAATGTGGGTAAGTAGCTTACAGGAATTTTCAATCAATAATTATTACATACTATACATATTCATAATTAAATACTTTACTCAATGTCTATGGACTAGATGTAGGTTTGTATAATGAAAAATTACTACTGTGTTTCAGGTTTTACCAAAAATTCAACATGCCTGGCGTATTGGGGTGTATTGATGGCACCCACATTGCTATTGTTCGGCCTGCTGACTATGAAGAGAGATTTTTTAACCGGAAAAGATATCACTCAATAAATGCTCAAATAGTAAGTGGATATATGAAATTGTGATTCTCTTATAATACTTTTATTCACTATTTGTTCAGATATTAAGCAGGCAATTTTTTTAGTACAAGCAAATACATACCTACTACATATTAGTACTTCATAATAAAAAAAACAAGTGTTAGATCTAATTACTTATTTTTAATTAAACGTCTTATCACTATTTACATAAATAACATTTCAAAGTATTTTTGGATCTTGGTGTCTAATTGGTAAAGGTAACAATCTCTTGAATTCAATTGTCGAACTCAAACACACTTTTCTTTTAAATTCTGCATTTTATAGATGTTTAACTCTAAATAGAGTAATAAATAAAACACCATCACTTACAAGTTAAACACATTTTACTTTTTATTTTTAGGTATGTGATTCTGACTTAAATATTTTAAGTATTGATGCTAGCCATGGTGGGGCCAGCCATGACTCCTTTGTGTGGAACCATCACCCCCTCAAATCACACCTTGAACTGCTCCACCAAGCTGAAAATGAAACAGTGTGGTTCTTAGGTCAGTATAATAGTAATTACAAATAAAATTAAGTATATGATTAAGAGTATTTATACAGAGGTTGTTTCAGGTGATTCAGGTTATCCCCTACGGCCAACACTCATGACTCCAATAGTTAATACTGAGCCCAACAGCCCCCAACGGTACTACACAGAACTACATTGTCGTGTTCGAAACACAGTAGAACGGTGTATAGGGGTATTAAAGTCTCGCTGGCGTTGTCTTTTAGTAGACCGAAAGCTGCACTACCATCCGACAACGGCAGGATTTATAACGAATGCATGTGTTGTGTTGCACAATATAGCAAATGCAGCTAAGTTGCCTGTACCGGCACTAACACCACAGGAGGAGCAACATGAAGCTACGCTGCAGGTACCTACTGATCTAATCATATACACATATATATACATAATATATTATTTATATTTTTTGTAGTAAAATTAATCAGTGCAGTGTATGTTTCTATAAATCTGTATAAAATATTAGCACATTGTAATTTATATGTTCAGTTATAAAGTACTTAAAATATATGTAATATTTGTAGTACCTAAGTAGAAACATTGTAAACATCCATATAAAAAGAATGGCCCAGAGTTTCTTGCCGCCTCTTCTCGGTGGGTTCTATATATTTTGGAACGCGGCAGTAGAGTCTTTAAAGTACATTATAATGAAAAGTTGACGTTCATAAGTGCGTCTTTGATGCCTAAATTGAATAAATGATTTTGACTTTTGAAAATAAGTACATACATATCATAAACTTTTGTTTCAGATGCAGATGCAAACAGAAAGTGCATTAACTCAAAATCACCAGTTAGTAGCAGGCGAATTAACAAGAAATGCTCTCATTGACAGGCTTTGGTCAGCACGGCAATAACCCAAATTTGTGGTAATAGTGGTAATTTGTGGATTTGTGGTCATTAAATAAAAAAAAATTATACTAACAATAAATTAAATTTCATTTGGTTTATACTACGGACCCATACTTTACCTTTATTGAGATCCAATATGAGAAAAGTATCTTTCCGCTACATCTGCAAGTCTACCAAGGTTCTGTCCAATGATGTTGAGAGCTTGAGCACTAGCAGCGTCAGCTGCTGCTCTTTGCATCTCAATTTGGGAAAGAATCCTCCGTGCCTCATCTAGTGGAGCAAGAGGGCGACCTAAAACAATATTATTCTTTATTTTTAGGCAAGGGTTTAAGATATTATTTGAAAGCTATAAGAATAAACCTTTTTTTATAATATCTTATTACTAGTAAATTTCAATATCAGTTTTTTAACTTACTGCGGTATCGTGTTTGTCTTGTTTGCCGAGGCAGAGGCGGTGCTTCAGGTCCAGCAGGGTTAATAATTGCCTGAGCTGCAACAGTTGGACTTTGGATGTCAATAGAACCAAGCACCACCTGCTGACTACCATCAATTACCTCCTCAAGCCTAGAAAAATACATATGTTCGTTAGGCACCTCTATCAACCTACAACATATTTTTCATTAATTTCAATTATATATAGTTGTTTTAATAATAATTTAGTACATCAACAAAATATTTAAGCTCAAAATAATCCTACTTAGTTCAGATATATGCTACCTAGTACAAAAATACACAAGTACAAATATTGAATAAAATTGTAGGTAATAATATCCACATAACAAAATTCTGTGCTAAAACTTAAAATATATTTTGTTAGTACTTGAGTACATACATGTTTCACAAATCAATCCTCATGATAAACCACTATATTGTATTGCATATTGTTATTTATTGATAGCTAAGTATTGATAAAGTTACCTGTATATAAATAAATGCATATTGTTATTTGTACTCACTGAACTTCTTCTTGGGCTAGGTCAAATGTCTGAGGGATAGCAGAGATGGATGGCTGTTGTAAATCCTGTATAACAATAAATAATTAATTGGTCTCTAACTAATAAAATTAAGATTAACATAAGCTAATAATACAGATAAATGCAATTAGAAAAGGAAATTACCTCATCGGGAAAAGGATTCACGCTTACTCGAGGAGCTGTCTGGCCAAATCCTTGCCCCATCATAGCCAGGAATCTCAATTCGACCACAGACAATGAGCTTCCTTGGGGAGGTCCTCCACCTGTTGCACTGGCATCGGCATTTATGTCAGCAACTATCTTTTTCAGCTTGCTTTTATAGTTGCTGACATACTACAAAATGAAAATATACATTAGAGCAAAAGGTTATTTCTGTGCTTCTAATTTATTTTAAATAATGTTGGATGGGTAGGTACTTACAGTAGACCAATCTTTTGCCGCTTTGACTGTGCCAGATCCCTCACTGTTGAGCAAATTAGCCACCTCCTGCCAAAGCCGTGCAGACTCTGCTCTTCCCCGGGCACTATTGTTATAACCCCTAGCTCTGGCTAAGTTGGGGTGTAGCTCCAAAAAATCTAGCAAAATGTTCCATTGCGCTTCCGACACTCTTGTTGCTCGTCTTTCCATGACTACGAAATTCAATAAATTATTATTATTTAGGTAAGTTCACAATTGACAAATTTGGGCAACTAACTTAGAAGTTTAATTATAACTTACTTTGACCGACACCTTGCGTAAAATGCACCAGAAAAAGTTTAATAAACCAATGAAATGTAGAAATGTTCACAACGTTGTTGAAATGCAGCCCCTCCATGATAATTTTCAAGTAGTCTCTTTTTTAGTGTAAATTCCAAAACGACTATCGATCGCATGTGTTGAGCACGTAAAAAATCCACTTAGAACCGACGCATATTTCACAAAAACAATCCACTAAACACATTATTTTGTTTGTTGACAAAAGGAATGTCAAATGAGCTCAAGCAAGACACTCAAGTTCAAGGTCTCAAGTTGTTGCCAGTCACAAGAAACAAAACAAAATTTTGCGTAGGTAGATGTACATCTAACTATTATTATTATTTATTACTATTCAAAAGTGTATATTATTGATAAAAAATTAAGTAGAATTGCTTTTCTTCTCACGAAAGCTGTTTTTTCTAGGACTAAAAATCTATAGAACCAATAACCGATAATTTTACGGTTCTTATTTTTTTCTCATGGCAGTAATATAAGGCAATATGAATCTGCTAAGAAATGAATTGAGTATGATTCACCTAAAATATGGGACCATTTTACGAATATTAGAGGAATTGCTTAGGATCTGCTAGCAATTCAGGATATGAATTCCTTTATACGAATTGCCTTAAGTGGCCATTTTAGGTCTGCAGGCCATATATAAAGTTCAAAAATATGCATGAAGACTGCCGAAAGCATGCAACGACCAACCTTCACCAAACGGCGACAAATGCTGCAAAAATTTTTCTTGAAAATGTTCCTGTAGACATCCAACTGCAAAGTGGACACCAAAAAGAAATCGATGAAAACAGACAAATATTGTCATCAATTATTTCTTGTATAGTATTTTGCGGCACGCATGATATGCCTCTTAGGGGCAAACAAGCAGATGAGGGTGTTTTATTAGATTTATTGAAGTTGAGAATCAATTCAGGGAACGACAGATTAAAGAGTCACCTGGAAAAGTGCCGTCGCAATGCAGTTTACACATCACCAAAAATACAAAACGAATTGATAAATTTATGTGGCGAAGTTATTAAGGAGAATATAATTAGTGAGGTTCAGAAGACCATGGCTTACGCAGTCTTAGCTGATGAAACAACAGACGTATCTGGGAAAGAACAGCTGTCAATAGGCGTGCGGTTCTACGACGAAAGCAAAAGGAAAATCAGAGAAGAATTTGTAGGGTTCGTTGAACTAAAAGCACAAAATGCTTCCGCAATTGCCGAAGCAATTGACAATTTCTTAATTAGTTCTAACCTCTCAACCGTAGATTGCGTAGGTTTTGGATTCGATGGCTGTTCTACAATGGCAGGGAAAGAGGGTGGCGTACAAGCCATTTTGAGAAAAAAATATCCTCGTGCTTTATATTTTCATTGCTCAAGTCACAAACTCAACCTTGTTGTGAATGATGCGAACGCAGTGCCAGAAATTAGAAATACTGTCGCCACTGTAAAGGATGTTATAACGTTTTTCAGGGAATCGACTACACGTCGAAACTACGCTCCAAACCTATCACGATTATGTGAGACGAGATGGTCAGAAAAATATAAATCAATCAGAAAGTTTTCTCAACATTTTTCAGAGCTTGTGAAATATCTAGAAACGTTATCCGTAGAAGGAAATTATGCCACCAGAAAATCTGCATATCAGTTGCATTCAGCCGTTACAAAACCAGTGTTTATTGTTACTCTACAAACAATAGCCAAATATTCAGCAGTTTTAGAACCAGTAGTTAACGCACTGCAAGCTAAATCGTTAATTACTTACTGTGGGCCTCATTAACTGTGGGCCCGCTTAAACCGGTTTTCATATCTGAAAACCTTACTTCAAAGATGAAGAGGTTATTTTTCCTGGCCAGGGACTGCGCTAAGGTTAATAATATCAAATTTTGCTGGGTTTCCAACGGAAAGATATTTCTGCGCAAGAGAGAAAACGGCCCTCTGATTCGAATCACAAATGAGTCGGACCTCGAGAAGGCGCAAAGCCTTAAGTGACTAGATCGTCTCGACGAGCTGGTGAAATACCAACGCCGAGAGGTAGTTCTGGAATTTGCCAATTTTTTATTTTATATTTCATTTATGTTTCTTGTTATTGTACACTTTACACATACTTACACACTCATACTCTCTCACACACTTTCAAAAATATTGCTAAAACAACCGAGGAAATCTTCTGTCATTTTTCGACTTTATAAACAGTTGCAAAAATGTGGGTATAGCTTTATAATAACTGTTGTTACTAAACTTCTTACATATACATGTTTCAGACCAACTGTTGAATTTATTTTAGTCTATAATGGATGATACAATTAATATAATTAACGATCTTGAACAAATTTCGGTATCTGACTCAATAATTTGTTCTCCAGAAGCAGTTGCCGACTATATGCAAAATTCTAGCGCCAATTTTAATATTCTAAGCGTGAATATCAGAAGCATCAACTGTAATATTGATAAATTGTTAATTTTAATTCATAGGATTAGTATTGAATTTGATGTTATTGTCTTGTCTGAATGCTGGTTAAGTAAATGTCCTCACATACCTTCCCTGCCCGGATTTAAATCTTATGAATCTGATTTCAGTAATCAAAATGAAGGCGTTGTAGTTTATATTAGAAGTTGCATAGAGTGTAACATTGTAAAACCTGACTTCGGGGATGCAAATTGTCTCATTCTCAAATTTTCTGACAGAATCGCAGTTGTTGCTCTGTATCGATCTCCGTCATACAAAAACGTACATCCTTTTCTTGAGAACCTGGACAAAACATTAAGCTCTTTAAAATCTTTTCAATCTCTTGTATTAATTGGCGATTTAAACATCAATATAACGCCTACATTCACTGATTCCTCAACGGACAAATATCTTAACCTGATAGCGGCACATGCACTTCTTCCTGCTCACCTTATTCCTACTAGAGAAGGGAACTGCCTTGACCACGTTATGGCTCGTACTCCTTTTAAATCAAAAACATTTATCCTTGATGCATTGATTACTGATCATGCCCCAGCTGTTTTTAGTTGTAGTGCAGAACTGCATAAAAATTTCCTTCACCGTACCCTCCAACGCTTGGACATTGCAGCTATTGTTGATGATCTCTCTAAGGAAAGTTTTTCAACTGTGCTGTCCTGTATCGATCCTGAGGCAGCTTCTGAATATTTTGTCCAAATTGTTTCTGAGATAGTTTGTAAGCATTCTCGCTCCACTATCCTCCCTAGTAGAAAACGTATTATCAAGCCGTGGATAACACCTGGCCTTCTGAGGTGTATCCGACATAGAGACAAACTATACCGAAAATCCAAAAAAAATCCTGGTCATCCAAATATTAAATTAATTTACTGTCGTTACAAAAACTTTTGCAACAAATTGTTAAAAAATGTAAAACGTGAATACCAAAAAAAAGAGTTCGACAAAGTCCGAAATAATCCTAAAGGCACTTGGAGTATGATAAATAAAGTAGCCCATTTAACTAAAAAACAAAATAATGCCACTCAGTTATTAAAATTGTCTGCCGATCCTTCCTCTTCAGTTGATGAAGTAAATTCATTTTTCGCAAACGTTGGAAAAGATCTAGCTTCTCATATGGTTTCTCAAATAGACTCTTTCACCAATTGTTCGCAAAACTCTTCAATAACTCAAACTGTCATTAAATCTAGTCACGCCCCTTTGAACTCTATGGTAATTTTTAACGTAGATAGTGAAGAAATTGAACGTATCATTGTTAATCTTAAAGACAAGTGTGCATGCGGTTGGGATGGTATTTCCACAGCTGTTATTAAGGCTTCTAGACACGTTCTTGTGCCTATTTTGAATTTTATTATTAATCTCTCTTTTACGGCAGGTATCTTTCCGCATGTTTTTAAAAAAGCTATTGTCCATCCTATCTTCAAGAGTGGAAATGGGGACAGTGTCAATAACTATAGACCTATTTCTGTGTTAACTGTCTTTTCCAAAATTATGGAAAAGATCCTTAACAAACGCTTGATAAATTTTATGAATGAGAATAACATCCTTTCTGATAGTCAATTTGGCTTTAGAAGAGGCAAATCTACAGAGGATGCAGTTCTGGAGCTCACAGATGTTATTGTCAAAAATATTGAAAATAAGAACAAGACTGTTGGTATTTTCTTAGATCTGTCTAAGGCGTTTGACACTGTCTCTATTCCCATTCTTCTTACTAAACTTGAACAAATTGGTGTTAGAGGCATTGCTTACGAGTTGTTCTGTAGTTATCTGAGAAATCGAGTTCAGTGCACTGTTATAAATGGTGTAAAAAGTGGCGAGAAAATCCAAACATACGGAGTTCCTCAGGGTAGCGTCCTTGGCCCTACTCTATTCTTAATTTACATAAATGATTTATGTAACTTATCACTACTAAATTGTAAAATAGTTACGTATGCTGACGACACAGTCCTTCTTATCCACGGTAACAGCTGGCAAGAAGCTCGCGACCTCGCTGAGTGCGCCTTAAGGAAGGTCTTGAGTTGGTTGTTCTCTAATGTTCTAACACTAAATACCACCAAAACCAAATTTATTGCCTTTGCTGCTAATATCGCCTCGCTTCCTCCTCTGTCGCTCTCGATACGTGCTCACCTATGTCCTACTTATTCAGATTCTGTTTCATGTAACTGCGCGCCATTGGAGCGTACCTCTACTATTAATTACTTGGGCGTGTTTCTGGATAGCACCATGACGTGGAGTAAGCACATTGATGCCATGGTATCTAGGATCCGTAAATTAATTTATGTGTTTAAAAACTTGAGATCAGTTGTCGACTTGAAATGTCTTAAAACTGTGTATTATGCTTTAGCGCAGTCACTGATTTCATATTGCATCCCTGCGTGGGGTGGAGCTGTAAAGACAAACATGATTCGTCTGGAGAGATCTCAAAGAGCCGTTCTTAAGGTCATCTTCAACAAACCTCTCCGATTTCCCTCAAATGAGTTGTATCCTTTAGCGCAAGTTCTAAATGTAAGACAACTTTTTATATTAGCAACAGTGCTTTAGAAACATTCCCAATTAAAGTATAATCCAAATGTTTACTCCAAGCGTAGAACGGACAGAGTATGTGATATCGTACGTCGTAGGACGGCACTTGCGAGTCGCCATTATTATTACGTAAGCTCAATGCTATATAATAAAATAAACAGACAATTGAATATCTATCCCTTACCTTTGCATAAATGCAAATTAAAATGTGTCGAATGGTTAAAAACATTATCATATGCTGACACTGAAGACCTCCTAGTTGTATATAATTAACATTACTCATCCGCACTCTTCCTCCCCCACACACATACACACACACACTCTCACACGCGCACACATACACACACACACATACCACACAATTTATCATGTTTTAATTTCACCTTTTGATATATTTAAGCTACAAGCTATTTGTTAGCTAATTAATTGTTCTTTGTTTATGAACTTTGGAACCTCATGTAACCTTTCCGGAGGAGGGCGTTGATATCTGCGACACAGTTTCACACTTCTGCAGGTGTCATCGATTCTCGATGTATGTTTGTGTACTTGTATTTGTGTTCTAAATAAATAAACCATTATTATTATTATTATTATTAACAAGCTTGAAGTCGCTCAACGAGCAATGGGCTATGCTTGGGGTTTCCCTGCGTGATAAGATCCGAAATGAGGAGATCCGTAGGAGAACTAAGGTCACCGACATAGCTCTCAAAATTAGCAAGTTGAAGTGGCAATGGGCAGGCCACATCGCTCGCAGAACTGATAACCGATGGGGAAGAAAGGTTCTCGAGTGGCGACCACGCACCGGAAGGCGTAGTGTAGGCCGGCCCCCCGCTAGGTGGACCGACGACCTCATAAAAACCGCGGGGAATCGCTGGATGCAGGAAGCGAGTAGCCGGTCCAAGTGGCGTTCTATGGGGGAGGCCTATGTTCAGCAGTGGACGTCTTCCGGCTGATAATGATGATGATGATGAAGCTAAATCGATCGACATGATCTCGGTAGGGGAACACATCAAAAATATCAAGGACATTCTCAGAAATGACCGCGAGTTTCCTGATAGAATAAGTAATGAAATACTTCAAAAAGCACGAGCTGTTGCAATGGATTTGAACATAGAAATTTCGGTTCCACGTCTTGCTCATAAGCAAACACATAGAAGTAATCCGCCATCAGACAATGATAACGAATATTGGTGGCGTTCCCTGATAATCCCATACATTGATTCACTCATTTCATCACTGAATATTCGATTCTCCCAAGAAAATACTCCGGCGTTTGCTTTAAGCAGGCTACATCCCTTGTATATGACAAAAACCAGCATTACAGACCTACACAAAAACGCAAAATCATTCCAAGAATTTTATAACCTGGATATCACCGGAGAACTGAACCTTTGGCATAATTTATGGGTGACGAAGGCTTTATCAGATGATCAATTAAGGGACGTAGAAGTAATTGATCTGTTCAACGAAGCCAAAATTTTTTACCCTGCTGTCAGAAAGGCATTAATTATTTTAAGCACTATCCCATGCACCACGGCGACCGTAGAACGGTCCTTCAGTACGCTGCGAAGAGTTAAAACGTGACTTAGAAGCACCATGGGTGAAGAAAGGCTTACGGGTTTATGTCTGATGAGCGTACATCGCAACTATTTAAAAGACAACAGTGAGTTTATTGAAAAGACTGTCATAGACAAATTTGCGGCAAATCCGAGAAGATTACTGTTAAATTAATATATACATACATAATATAATAATATATATTATACATAATGTATGGTATAATTATGTATAATATTTTGTTTTGTGTCATCATCAAAATTAATGAATAAAAGTCAATTTTCATGATTTTTTGTTTCAATATACCCGACAGACGATCTTTTCGAAACAGGTATAAGCAGCCCCCTGCCCCCTCCTAGCTGAATTCCTGGGTACGCCCTTGGGCAGTAGTAAGAACCACTAAAAACGATTTACCAAAAAATGGAACCAACTTCATTACCAAAATGTGTGAAATGGAAGAAATACTAAAAGAACTTAAGACAAAGAGACGAAAGGAGCAAGAACATAAATCATTGTGGGAATGCGTGACAGAGAAGAAATGCTAAAATCACTAAAGCCATCAGTAATATGTGCCTTGCACCTGTTAACATTATACGCTTTGCAAGATACAAACCGGATGAGAATCGTCCCGTTAAAGTTTTTTATAATTTGAAAGAAACAGCTAAATATGTGCTGCGAAACAGGAAGAGCTTGGACTCAGAATCAATCAAAATATTCTCGGATCAAACACCGCAACAACAAACCTACCTTAAAAATGAAAGGAAGCACTGAAGCGTCGGAGTGATGTTGGTGAGAGGCATCTGACAATAAGATACATCAGAAGTGTACCCAGAATTACAAAACTACCTCCAAAAAACTAGTGGCACCTCCCCTGCCAGGAGATGTATGCAATGGCAGTTCCTATCAACTAGTTCACAAATGTGACAACATCATAACGATCAAAAAGTCCTTAAGTCTTGTAAGTACGAGTACGCTAACACACGAAGTGTAGCTAGATTAAGCTAGATAAGTTATAGTATTTTTGTAATGTAAAACTGTGATGTTTGGAGAACGAAGTCTCCATTCAATCCATAAGTTTAAAAATGGTACGGATCATAGTGTCTGTAGTGTGTAATTAATTAATAAATCAAACACACGAAGTATTGTAAAAACGGGTCAATTCGATGAAATAAAGTGCATCGTAAAATCATTCAAAAATACCCGCCACATCATAATTCTCATCGAAACCTGGATTAAATCATGAGAAGAAGCTCAGCTATTTCGAATAGTAAGATACCACCACTATTATGATCATAGATCCGACAAAAGAGGCGGTGGTGTATCTATTTTTGTTAACAATAATCTCAATCATTGCTTTATTGAGGACGAATGTCATAATGAAAACCACTATCTTTGGATTCATATTGAGAAATTCGCCTCACATAGGTATAGGTGCAGTAAAACTATTAAACAAAAACAGAAAACAAGCCAAATGTAGCAAGAAAATTAGCCAAATTATCGACGGTATCAATTATCGGTAACAAAGATTCTGACCGTACTGACACGTGCCGGGCGAGAAAAGGGAATGCGGGGGGAAGCGGGCGGGGACCCGCATTCCAGCGATGCGTCGAGTTAATTTGACCGCGTTGTATATTAGGTGACGAACAGGTTCGTGCGTTAGCCATTCAGCTGTCCAATAAGCTAAGAAATAATGGCCATAATAGGCACGATGTTTTTAGTATAATGAAGCCCATGACTAAAAGTAGCGAGATGTTAAGAGTATTTGTAGAAGAGCAGATAGGTTTAAAAAAAACTATTAACTTGGCTGTTTATAAGTTCCTATACAAAATTAGTTTCAGCATTATATATGGATTTAACGAAAGCATTTGATTTTGTTTGTCACGACGTTTTATTAAATAAGCTAGAAACGTATGGTGTTAGAGGCAATGTTTTAAATCTTCTCAAATCTTACCTCAGTGACCGAAACCAATGTGTACAAATTACACGCATATGTCCAAAAACAAAGTTCTAAATTTTGTGACGTGACACAAGGAGTGCCACAAGGCAGTGTAATGGGGCCTTTATTATTTATCATTTATGTCAATGATCTACCTAAATTTGTAAACAAAGATATGGTCTTGTTTGCTGATGACAGCACAATGATGTTTACAAGTAAATGTAAATCAAATCTTGAGTCGGACATGACTACCAGTCTTGGAAATGTAGTCAAGTGGCTGGAATTAAATAATTTAGTTATAAATCTTGATAAACCCAATTTAATGACATTTAGAAATAGGAAACATTATTTAATTGACATAGATTTAAATTTTATTGGCCATAAAATTGATGACGTCGCCATCGCTAAGTTTTTGGGTCTACATCTTGACAGCAATTTAAATTGGAAACATCAAGTGGATGAAGTGAAGTGGAATGTATGCAATAGGTTAAACCAATTTTTATACGCTCTTTATATGCTGACTAAAGTTGTGAATCAATCTGCAGTGATCACTGCCTATCATGGTTATGTTGAGTCTGTTTTGAGATACGGTGTAATATTCTGGGGTAACTCAATAGACAAAGAAGCGTATTTAAGGCTCAGAAGAGGTGTGTGAGAGCGATTTGTAGACTTAGGCAAACTGACACTTGTAAATCTTCTTTCATTGGTTTGAAGCTACTAACGTTTCCATGCATTCATATTTATGAGGTTTGTGTTTTTGTATATTCAAATAAAAATATGTTTGATAACCTAAATAGCCAACGGCATAATGTAAAAGTGTGTTTTCCGCCAAACAAGACAGCACAATTTAATAAGAGCATTTTATGTATGGCTATTATATATATAAATCGTGTTGGATTAAAACTTTCCATTCTAAAATAAACATAGAGTCAAAAACAATAATTTACATTTTGTTACTAAAACATTCATGTAGGTAGGTAATGTAAAAATAGAACAATGTTCAAAACTAAACGCAAACTTTTTAGCAAAATCAAAAAACGACTGGCGGGATTTCACATTCAATTGCGACAATTGTGTTTTAATTTACGGCGTATAGATAATTCCAAAAAATGAGTTCAAGCTAATCTGATTCAGAAAAATAGCTGGCAATCCTCCTGATTTAAAAGCTGAGGCCGAATCAGTAAACACTTTCTTTCATTTTTGAGAAAAGCATTATACAAGCCTCTACCAGTAAGTAAGCTATCCTATCCTGCCGTGCGATTCTCTAAGAGCAAACATCGTTGCATCTTTGACAACATCCGTGAAACAAATGACGAGATGACAAGAAACGTTGGAAAAACAAACTTATGTACAAGGGCGATATCTCATAAAGTATTTGACATCAGTGAGCTCGTTAACGAGCTCGTCAACGAATCATTACAGAATCGCACGGCTGGTCTCGTATATATCCGGAACTCACCTGCGGTTCGGTCCGGTTATCATGGCCAGGAAGGCTTACTTACTGGATTCTGCAGTAATGTACAGTAGTCAGTAATGTAATGTGTAGCGTCTCCAAGGAGATATGTGAGCGGTAAATTGAGCAGAGTCACTCAATGGGCCAGAGCTCTAAAACTCTGGTGCGTGGGGTCAAAAATAAAGATCATGAGACCCTGAGCGGGTGTGGACTGTATTTGTTTCTTAAGGCTAGTTCGCGGTGCGTGAGCGTATGCATGATTGATGGCACTATAAGGCAAGTTGGCATGTGGTGGAAGGACACAGAAAGATAGGTATTAATCACACGCCTACCTTTGTTCGTGAGACCTACCTGAGAGAGGTAGTGTGGACTTCTTTGTGACATTTTCTATAAAACTGTAGTACGTCACTTTGCTATATTGTCAATACCATAAACTAAATGGTCAATAGTTTCCGCAGCGTATGCGATATAAGCCCTCATGAGCGAGTCATATAAAAAACAAAAGGTCAAAGTAGCTTATTACCTAAAACGCATAATGCCTGATTTATAAATCGCCTAAATCGCTTTATGTCTTAATAACAAAAGACCTGAAATGCGATATGTCTGCTTTGCTAATCACCTCTGCCTTATTATGGCTAAGTAGTAGTATGCCTAAATGGCACATTCTTTGTTTATCAAATTACCGCACCTCATTATGTATTGACAGTAATACGCCTAAATTGTTCCTCGCTCTCACTTCCATTCTTGCCCATGTTACTACCAGTTTAAGTACCAGTATTAAGAAGGGAATTTTTTTACCCGTGTTACAACTAATTGCTCTAGTAGTAACACAGGACAATTTTCATTACCCATATTACTACTGGCCAATATCTGTTTAATCAATTCTAGTTGAAACTTCTGCCTTTTTCAAAAATATTTGTGACATTCATGTCAAATTTACATTCGACTCTAAAATAACAGCGATTTAGGTATTAACTGTGACAGCTGTCAAAGTGACAGTTGCTGTCGTAATTTATGGGTTTGATTTTACACTTGAGTACATCCTACTCGAAAATAACACAGATATACGTCTTAGCTATGACAGATGTCGAAGTGACAGTTGATGACGTATTTTAAGTTTTTTATTTTTGATCCCATAATTCACAAACTGAGTGCTTTATGTTATTTTAAAGAACAATCTGGAATCACGAATTTTCTCGAACTTTACACTATTTTTGAGGGAAACAAAAATTACCTAAAGTTAATACGATACTCGTCTGGATTCACCCCTTTCCCACACGTGGATTCGATGAAATTCGACCCCACCCCTAAACACCTCACGTAATTTAATCTAAGTTTATATAAATCAATAAGCAAGAAAAAATCCGTGTATTGTTATAAATATTTATTTCATCATTCAAAATAAAAAACAAAATGAAACATGTCTCTGAAATTAATTGAATAAAATGTTTTTTTGACTTGACTAGGATCAAGAAAAAAAAAACTTAACCGTCATTATAATATATATATGTATGAATTATAATTATAAACGTCATCAAAGTTAATTCATTTGGTACAACCTATAAAATCATTTTTATTTGGCATATTTTCATTCTTTTTAATGACATTTGAGGTTCAACAGCAAGTATAATTTTAATTTAGATAAAGGAGTACAGTAGCTCATAAGGTTTTCAGTTGACTAGTTTCAATCCTTGACATTGTCCTTGTTTCTATACATAGTTAACTCTTTTCTATATCACTTTCTCATTGGCTCGTTCATCATTCATCTCATGGTCTATTCAAAATAAATATATTAAATTTTTTAATTTTTTAATATAATTAAGAAACAAATACGAGCACTAACTGTTCAATTGAGTGGATCACCTGTTCGTTGGTTGGAAAGGAGTATTTTTAACACAATTCAATGGATAGTTTAACTGTATTACATTTTTAATACAGTACAGGCAACATGAGTTATCGGAATTTGGCTATAAAGGCAAATTGCGTTTTAGACACTGTACAACTTAGGTAAACTGAGTTTAAAGTATATTGCCATTTAGTCATTTTGCGTCTTATGTGTTTCAAGCCATAGGCAATTTGAGGTTGATGTTTTTTTACTTATCAGGCATATTCATTTTTAGACATTTGTGTTAGGCATTTTGCTACAAAGGCTGAAAGCGTTTTAGATGACTCGCTCATAAGGGGATATAAGGACTCGTTTTGGTATTTTTTCCACACCTTGGGTTATTTTATCGAATTTTTCATACGGATCCCTAATTTTTTTGAAAATATTATACAGCCTATGTTCATTAGGGAAAATGTAAGATTCTAAAAAAATGTCTAATCGGTCCAGTAGTTCCGGAGCCTATTCATATCAAACAGACAAATCTTTCCTCTTGATAATACTAGTGTAGATAAAAAGGGGCTTGAAACTAACCGCTTCGGATATTTCAATCCAATCCATAGCTTTAACCATGTTGTCGTTCTTTGAGGGCTTCTCATCCCAGTTCCAATACGTTAGCCCGTGAGTCCGCCGACTATCTGGAAATTTCAAATAATAAGTAGATGAGAGAGCAACCACTGATACGAGCGCGGCTCACCTACACTCAGTAGGCACCAGTGGATCCTGCGTGTGGCCCAGGCCCTAACTCGCGTGTTGAACTCCATTGTAGTGGCACATGACGACACTGCCACAGTGTACAATGGAGATTGAGATATGGATTATTACAGTTACAATGCCAGTAGTTCTGCGAACCGTAGACCTTGCGAACATACATAATCTTATCAGTAGCTATTTGTCGCAGTACTTCACAACCTATTGTCTCCACAACCACTTGAACAATTATGCTCATATACGAAATAAGTCAGGTACCTAATGTGTGTGTACCAAATTTTATCAAAATCTGACAGCATTAATAGCCAAGTATAAAATTGCTGACAACAAAAAAATTATATTGAACTAGCTTTTGGCCACGAGTTCGTCCCGCATAGGGTATTTTTTCTAGATATGAATTATTTTTGTAAGAATATATAGTTCATGACTCTTGCCCGCCACTATATAAATAACTAGCTGGTGCCCGCGACTTCGTCTGCGCAGAATTAGTACTTCGTATAGCTTATCATCTTCTCCAAGGCCATAACTATCTTTACACCAAAATGTCATGAATTATTTACATGGTCAAACGTAATTGCTATAATAGTATTAGTAAATTTAAATAAAGCGCTCGTAGCGGAGCTTGATTTGGCGATCTTAACCGATCAACAAGTTGCTGCGGTCAGGAGTTGGATGGGTGTGTGCTAGTGGCATTATTCAACTGAGCGCGTCCGTGCTTCGGAGGGCACGTTAAACCGTCGGTCCCGGTTGGCCACTAACCTATCCACCAAGCCACACTGGGCTCGCGTAGTGGATTATGGCCCAACTCCTGTCTCTGAGAGAAAGGCTCGAGTCGCAGCAGTGGGAACAAAATGGGCTGATTATGATGAAATTTAAATACTCAGTAAATCAATCATTAAACACTAATAATAAAATACAGTACTGTTACGTATGGAGACGGGACAGCTATGACAAGTGAAACGATCGCGGGTCAGCTTTGCACTGGTTTATTAACGTACCTATGTCGTAGTGAGTACATCGGTAGTGGTGGGCGCAGCCACGCACACATACATAACATACGTACATACAAATATAAAATTAATAACAATGGAAAAAACCTGTCATCACGTTTCATCACCCTTGACGGTCATCGAGCACGTCTAGTGTATCGAGCTGTCAAAATGATAGTGTGCTTTTGACTAAACTATCAGAAACTGACACAAACTTTGACAGAACTGTCATTATTACGATCTTGTCGTAGACGGAGATCTGGTTATTGAGTCTATGCTGTGCTCAAGAATATTACGCGTTTTCACCCGCGTCGCGTGCTGACGGATGTTGATGATGCTGAAAAGTAGTTTATGTGCTATTCCAGACTATAATCTATCTCTGTGCCAAATTTCATCCAGACCCGTTCAGCCGTTCTGCCGTTTTTGAGTAACAAACATCCATTTATATCCATCCATCCATCAAACTTTCACATTTATAATATTAGTAGGTATATATAGTATGGGACATTTGACAAAAGTTCAAATCTCGCAGAAGGTGATTTCGCATCAATTGTACATGTGGCATGACTTGTCAGACTGTTTCTGCTCAGTTAATATAATGGCTTCAATAACATCAGAAAACAAAGATTTTCCATACATCCTTGTCACCCCCCTATGTCATCCCTGTCAAAAATATTAAAGAACACAATGTTTTGTTTGAAACGAACCAACTAAAAAACTGATTTCCACACTTATTAGTACAAAAACAAACATTAGATTAGATTCTTTGTGTATGGCCCCTGCGACTTGTTTGAGTGTCGCAACTTTGCCAGTATCTGTTACATGATAGTTTAATAAACTGTAGGAGAAATTAAAGTAATCTTTTAGAATATGGTCGGTGATTAGAAGAGAGAATCAAACAAACTGTTCCACTCCAGTGAATACTCTAAAACACACTAAAAAAAACATAAATAAGAACAAAATACAAACCAAAAACAATACAACAATAATAACAAAAACTACATCAACATTTATAAAATAAATATTAAGGAATACATACATAGGAAACATTACAGTTTACATGAACATTACATCACACATGTTGCACTTCCTGGAAAAGTAGGTTGCTTGCTGCGAAATCCATTGTATTATTGGCCAAACATGGCGAATCGCAAGTCAACGGGTCCCATATCCTTCCTTTGTACAAGTGAAGGGGGGTACAAGCATGACCCAGCCGGAGGTGGCAGACCGTTGATGTGTAGTGACTTGGTTGTACTTGCAAAATTTGATAAACCAAGGAGTTTTGGGAAGAAACGGTTGAATGTCGCCATAATACATTCCTTTTAGAATTTTGATGATTCCCAGTATTTGGACCAAGAATCGTGAAGATGAGATTTAGGGAGAAGGGAGAGATCGTGAGAATATAGCTTGAAATGTTCCAGAGAACCAATGTTTGAAAAGCAGCTTCTGCACAAGAATTCGCAGTGTTATTACCTGGAATTACCCATACTGTGGCACGTGAATAGACATTGTTTTATCTGGAGAACAAAATCAAAGAATTATTCATACAAACTTTCATCTCCCGTTTCACCCCCCTAAGTCATCCCTGTCAAAAATGTTAAGGAACACCAGCATGTTTTATTTTAAATGAACTATCTACATACAAATGTTCAAACCTATAAGTCCAAAAACAAGGGAGTTTCATACAAACGTTTTCACTCATTAATAACTCCTTAGGGATTTAATTTCGAAAAACCTTTCTTAGTACACCTCCACCCGCCAAAACAAAAAGCACACTCCGAACTTCCGAAGACAAGAGAAAGTCTACACCAGGGGTCTAGGCTGGGCATTGTCTGTCAGTCAGGACTTTGACTCTTATATATATTATGATAGTAGACCATGTATACCAAGTTTTGTTAAAATTTGTTGTAAAAATGCGAACTGTACAGATGAAAGTCAATTTGGGCAGTTAAAGCAAAGATTCTTTGCTCGTTCAGTCAATAATATCTGTCTCCTATGTGGAGGAAAGCTGCAAACACACTGTTTGGTTTAATGTTTACTTAGTCCCATACATTTTATTTGTAGTGCTGATCCCATCGCTTCCTGCTGAATGTGAAGATGCCAGGGCAATAAGCCTAAGATTACCTCTTGGGCCGCTGATGGTGTAGTCTTCATGCTTTCACTAATAAGAGAGCAAGCTAATCTTTAGATTGGCTGCAGTTTAGCTACTGTTAAATTTATTTTTTGGGCACCACACTACACATCCATAGGTGAGGACATCCTTAAGCCTCACTGTGTAAAGCCACCATTCATTTCCTACAGCTCTAGTGTTCTGCATGAGAATATTAGTAGATTTCCTAGTAATATGTTTGAGATGTTTCCCCTACAAAAGTGTACTATCCATCCAAATACCCAAGTACTTACTTATTTCTAAGTTTTTAGAGGGTGTTTTTTCAATAGTTGGGTTTTAGTTTATGAACTTACTTTTATTTTAGGGTCTTTGCCAGCCCTGGATTTGTCAATAGGCCGTATAGGCCGCGGCCTAGGGGCGGCGGCATCCTAGGGGCGGCAGATTTCAGAGGACGCTCGCTCGCGCACTCGACTTCAGAGGATAAGTCTGGTTTCCTCATGGTTTTTTATTCTAATACGTAAAATCCTTATAGAAAATCACTCCTATCTAAAATTACTAATGCAAGTACCTACACATACAGCAAGAGGCAATGGCGTCTGCGCTAAGAATAAAATCCACAGATCAATGGAAAGGCACGCAGTCCATCACAAATCACTGTAGGATTTTAGACATGGCGACGAAAATAATCTCGGAGTCGCACAAAGGCACCGACAGGATAGCCACGGCGTACCTCGTAAACAAGAGGTATGAGCTGACCACCGAAAGCGGTGCCCTGGAGGGTCTAACACCGTCCTATCACGTCTACACGGACGGCGCGAAAAACAAAACGGGAACAGGTTGTGGTTTCCATTCACCAGAAGATTGGAATTTCTGATTCAATAGCCCTGAACAAGACCACAACGGCATTTCAAGCAGAGGCCATGGCCCTGTTACTTGTCGCTTGGGCGATATCACACCTAAATTCACAAAGTGAAAAGGAAGACAAGCTACTGGCTTTCATCACAGATAGTGCAGTGCAGTCATTCACGCACTGAGAAGACCGGTAACACGGTCAAGAGTTCTACCCGAATGTCATGCTGCACTCCAAGGACTGTCACAGAAGAACAAAATAATTGTATCATGGACAAAAGGACATGGCCTTTGTTCTGGTAATAGAAGGGCAGATATACTAGCTAAAGAAGGAGCCAAAAAGCAAGGTAGCATTGAGGAAATGGAACTCTGCAGACCATCAGAAATGGAAGTGCGGAATCTCCTGAGTCGCTACACCGAGAGAAAACACCAAAACTGTTGGGATGACAGAAAGGACTGTAAACATGCGATATCCATGTTTCCAATCCTAAACAAAAATACTACGAACAAATTACTACGATTACAACGTCAAGACCTTTGCCTAATGGTGGGCATTATCACTGGTCACTGTAATCTAAATTACCAGTCATACAAGATTGGAGTAACGGACAGCTCTCTATGTAGAGGTTGTCTGCAGGAAAACGAGACTGTGGAGCATGTTTTGCTGCACTGTAGTGCTACGGAAGAAATCAGATCAAAAACAGGATTACTGGAGGTCCACTCCAGACCGCATGAGGCATCACTAGCATCATCGTCAGTTGTTCATACAACATCTCAAACAACACTGGAGCAGTTGTGCCAGCGACCCAAGGCCATACTCCGCTATGTAAAGGAGTTGGGCTGGCTTGAGTAAATACTGGCAGGGGGGAATGCACAAAACACCCCAAGCGGGACGTCAGTGCAGGCCTCATCGCCCCCAAAACGAATAAGAATAAGAGCGCACTTAAGCAGTATCAAGGTGAAATAAAAAGGCAACCTAAAAGAAAAAAAGACAGATGAAACATCGAACGAAGAACCTGAAATACCCTCCGGCTCCAGAGATTATTTCAGAGTAAACACCTTTTTGAGCATCCTTGATACTCAGTCTATCAAGGATGCTCAAAAAGGTGTTTACTGAAATACAGACTGAAATACAGAGAAGGCATAATGCCTACTTAAACTTTAAAGAACAATTTTCATTTTTAACAAAACTGACTGAACTTTCAACACAAAGAGTTACAGAAAAAGCCCAGACTCTCGTAAAAATTATACCAATGATTTAGAGGACGATTTAGTTGAAGAATGCGTTGAAGTTTGCATTTTCACAGTCACATTTCCACTATTAAGACTACAGAGTGTGCAGTGAAGCCTGAATCTAACTCACTACTCAGTCTCTCAACGTTTTTGAGGAAACAGTATCTGTCCAATGTTTACCCTAATTTGGATATAGCTCTCCGCATTGCACTAACCACTCCGGCTACAAATTGTTCTGGGGAAAAGAGTTTCGTGAAAAACTATCAAAGGTCTTCATTATCTCAAGAAAAAATTAATTCTTTAGCTCTTCTGTACATAGTAGCAGAGATAATGAACACCATAAACTATGATGATATTATAGATGATTTCGCTATTAAAAAGTCCCGTAAAAAATTGTAATTCATGTGTTTTTTACCCTCTTTCTAAATGACAATTCATTTGTTTAATTGACTTTAATGCCTTTCTTACTACACATTTCAATTTGTATTTTTTTTTAACCGATTACAAGCAATGTGGGTTGCACCTTACATTACCTACACATTACAGTCTCGTTAACCCTTCGAACTAAGATAAATATGCTTGTGTCTGCAGTGGGTTCACGTCAATAGTGAAATGGATGGGGATCGGACTTACGATCTCTGGATCGCAATGGAAAATTATTATTTTAGAAGCTTACAGGGGTCGGCGGAAATAAAGTGGCCTATACTCATAAAAAATGTAAATCCGGCACTGGTCTTTGCAGAATAGCATCACATTTTTTTACTGTTTAGGGTTTTTGTTTTACGTGCATCTTTAAGACAACTTATTTGTTGTATATTTGTCTTTAAGACAAACATAATATGTTATTGAGGGTTAGAAGTTACTTTTCCAATTTAGTAATAAATAAGGTAGTGATTTTTAATAATTATATGAGGTAGTTTATAAAACCAACACCTTGTCACTGTGTGTAGTAATGGCTACTTAGCTGAATATATGATTTCATGTCAATGATTTTTAATTGGAGGAAACAGATGAACATGCATACACTCACACGGTGCATTCCATTAGCAATGAGGCATTGTTGGCTCTTATGTTAAAGGGTTTGTAAAGCTAAAATGTTATTTTTGCCATTTTTGTCCACACCCCACTGGAACTCTAAACTGATTATAAGACATAAAATTGCATGACTATGTTGTCAAATAGATAGTAGTGAAAAACAATCACAAACAAACAAACCAATATGGGGCAAAAATACCTACCTCTTTTTTAGCTTTCTGAAGCTGGACTAAAAGAGCCATAAACAAAATTTTCACTAGCAGACTAGCATATTACCAATTTGAATGCCTTTGTGAACGATTTTAGTGTAAGTTTCATCAACTTGGAGAGATTCAAACACACTAACGTACTGAGGAATAAGAATACAGACAGACATAGACGTGCCACTATACTACTATACACTCTAACACTGTACATACCTGAAATTTTCTCTCAACATCTTCAGCTAGTGGCCTCGTGGTTTCGGGGGCAACTACTGCACCATGTATCTCTGGGAGTCACATTCGTGTACTTTCTCGACGGTAGCTCCGCAAACTTCCTCTTACATCTGCAATTAATTATATTTTTATAAAGCGATAATGGCGGTAGGGATCTAGACTTGCGCTCATTCCACAGAAATATTTTATCCAACGGATGGGCTGGGAGCGGTAGGTAGTTATTCATCTTGGCGTTCGGTATTATAAATCACAGAACAATATAATAAATTCTTGTAGTCTGAGTATAAAATGCGGTACAGATACTACAGGTGTGTTTTAGTACCTACATAGCTAATTTTTTTTACATTTTACAAAGAATATTACCTGAAGGGCTCAATTTCACCATCGCTGTAGTGATTAAATTCTCTTTCTTTGGTAGTGGTAAAACGTCGGGTTCGAAGTATTTCTTTTCTACACACTTGCATTGCATTGCAGGATCCAGGATTCTCTTAGGTTGGAATCAGGACCGACCCGATATTCTTCTTCTTCTTGTTAGTAATGTTAGTATGGCTTGTGTTGTGCGGCGTAACCACAATTTTGCCAATAACAGTTCGCGCGGATAGGAAGCAAATAGGAAGGACAACAAACGACGGAGAATGATCGGTAAGCAGCGAGATGATCGGTAGTTTTTGAACCATTTAACAATTTAGCGTCTGAGGATACTTTATCTCAAGCAACTTTTATAGGACAATACAGGACGATTCTAGCGTAGCGTTAATTCTCTTTGGGACGATATTTTCTATTTTTTTTTTTTGTGGCAATTGTCAACATGACATTTGTGCCAGTTTCACATCAAAAAAAACAAAAAACATCCTAAAACGAATTTGAGCAAACTATGAACCAGAATAGGCTTATTTTGTATGAAAAAATGAAAATATATATACACATGTAACAATAAAAAAGAATAATAACTTAAAGAAAACGTATTCGAACATAAACAAACAACATTAAAAACAAATAAATATGTACAAAGTTATAAACGAATGTTATTGATAGTGAGAAAGTAAACGAAAACTTTATATATATCAATATTAGTAAATGATAAAAGTTCAGGAATATGAGTCGGAAATGAGACTTTTAATGATATGAGAGAATTGTAGAAAAAAACATTATCATACAATGGACAGGAAACGAATATATGATTGAGATCCCCCTCATCCAGGCCACATTCACATATAGAGGAATCTTTCACATGAATCTTTTTTAAATGTGAAGGTGAGCAACAATGACCAAGCCTCATGCGAATTAAGGTCGACGTATAAATCTTACCGAAGTACCACCGCGAAAACCAAGGTATAAGGTCCTAGCACACTTAAACGACTCGCCTACCACGCGACAACAAGAATATTATTCAAATATCAACCTTGATTGTTGCTCTTTGGATTTACTTTCATTGGCAACATAAAATTAGCAGACAGCTCGCTGTCAGTGAGCTTGCTAGCTTGTTGCCAATGTAAAGTATACCTAAAGAGCAATAATCACAGCTCGGGGGGGTTCGGGTAGTGCCCCCCGCAAACCCCACCCGCCGGAGACCATTAGTTTTCGAGTTATGTTTGTTTAAGTATTTTGAGGTTAAGTACTGCATTTCGATCTACTACCACCCCCGCGTTGGCTCTGCAATCTGACAAAACTGCTTGAAATCGGGGTGCTATGAGTCGGTTCTGTCACTGACTTCGACCTATTCTAACTAACTATAACTAACCTATAGGTATGTCACAGACAAGTGACTTTGCCAATTCATTAGATAGCTACTGATATACTATTGTGCACAAATTTGGAACAAAAGTAGTTTGATGACTACGCTCGCTCGGCTCGCGCCTGGTGGGTCACAGTTCAAACCTAACCTAACCTATAGGTTTGTCACAGACAAGTGACATTGCCAATTCATTAGGTACTAATATACTATTGTGCACACATTCCTACTAGTATGGGTCTGATAATTAAAATTGAAAAACAATTTGTTATTTTTAGAACTTATATTTTATAGACATAATTTATAGCATTTATAGTTTCGATGAATGGGTCTTTTTTATTTTTAGTCACATTTCTTCTCCATAAATACTCTATGATGGAGTTAGTGAAATTTTCAGTATTATTATAATTGTCTTTTTTAAAACCCTTCTGCTCTCCATTGGGACTCGATGCGTTGAGTATGAGTCCCATCACTACTTACAAAAGGATTGTCCGGGTCAGAGTGATTCACCTTTTTATGGATGTAACCATTTTCTGCCAGACAATCATATGCTCTCCAGCAGTCAGTGTGGATGGTGGTGCCTTCTTCCACATGTTTTTTAATTAAAGGCACCAGCACTTCAGCAGAGCGTACATTGTCTGGGCACACTTCTAATCGAAGATCCTCTGACCCGTCTTCAATCATTCCGAGGACCCAATGTCCCTCTATGTGGCGTCCTCGGTTAAACTTCCTCTTTCCAAATTTTGATTCATCTATTTGTACAGTTCTTCCAGGTCCTCCAATCTTGCCCACATATTCATTTCTTTCAAGTTGGTAAATAACTACACACTCTCGACAGTAGTTGTACCAATCACTTAATGTTGAAGTACTCAGGCACTGTTGTTTCTCTTCTTTTAGAGGGTCTTCGTTTCTTGCCGAGTCAAAAGTCCATTTGTGGGCTACGAATAATAATAAGTCAGGAAGCATAATTCAGAACAAATTCCACACGAAAAGTGGCCCTTCAAACCAAAACGACGTATGATTCCAAATACAAATTACTTCCGAGGTTACAAATAGACATGTTCGGTGATTGGTTTAAATTCAGAAGGAAACCAGGGATTGGCTCACGCGCGTGCTGCAACGTCTACTATGACAACTGAGTCGTAGCGGCGTGGACGATGTAATGCAACAAGTGGATTGGACCAAGTCAATAATATACACAATGTTTTTTATTTGTTTTTTTTATATCGGTTACTTTTTAAAATTCAGTGAACTTTATGTCCCGCAAAATATTAAGTTTTCGTCTAGAAGTAATTAGAAGAGACTATTTTTCCGCAATGTAGTAAAGTGAGATTAAATAACCAAAAATATATTTAACTAGCTGGTGCCCCTGACTACGTCTGCGCAGGGTTAGTACTTCGAGTAGCTTATTATCTTCTCCAAGGCCTCACCCTGACCAGACATCCATCTAAAAATACCATAATATCATAAAATATGTACATGGTCAAACGCCATTGTTATAATAGAAATCCAAGAAATAAAAATACTAAGTGTATCAATCAGTAAACACTAATAATAAAAGACAGGAATTACGAGTACATACAAATATAAAATTAATCACCATTAAAAAACTGTCATTACATTTCATCACTCTTGACAGTATTTGTGTTACATTTCATCCCCCTTGAGTCTAGTGTATCGAGCTGTCAAAATACGAGCGACACAAACTTAAGGCACAAATGTAGGCGTTGAAAACACCGCTGCTTACCCCTTCGAGGATATATAGGCGAAACCATTTGTTATGTTGTGTTTAAAAATAACATGTAAGTATTGCGGGCGATTCACTCAAGACTAACTCTAGATGGCATTGGTTAAATAATTATAATTGCATAAGTTGATTTGGCATCTATCGATAAATAGCAGAACATTTAATGACTTTTTGAAATATCACGCTTGTCTCTTTAGTTCAGCAACTCGCCTCTAGATGGCATTGGTTAAATAATTATAATTGCATAAGTTGATAAAAACAGCTATGCAATAGCTTTACCGCGGCAGTCTCCGAGTGCCACACGTCTTTTTTTATTTTATTTTTCTTCAAAACGGACTTGAACGGAGTAAGTATATAATGCTGGTTTTCACAAGCATCTAGTCATACTCTTGTCTTTCTAGCTTAAGTGCAGAGAGACATTTATTTTACTGCATTGGATCGGCAAGGAAATGGAATTAAAACAAAATAAGCAAAATACATTGCTTTACATTTCAATATTCAGTTCTGTAAAAAAATATACATTAAACAAAAATAGACTGACTTTATTTTGCATAGTATTGACCATCTCGGTTTGTATACGTATTTGAACATCTTTGAATATAAATATAATTTTGCTACTACGTACTAATAAAAGTGATTCCTGGACATTTTAATCTTGTATGGATCCTGCACCACTTCACAACACATGATGGCATGACGATTCACAGCTGCAGTTCACAATGATAAAAATTAAAATGTATGCGAAGATTTCACGTGTGCTCGCTTGCAAGAAAGATGTCCGACTGGTGACGTACTGAACACGACTTTTAAGCCCCGCCTACTTGAACACGACTTTTGTTGGGTCATTTTTTTAACGCACTTACTGTTCCTGACTTATTATTATTCGTAGTTTGTAGGCAAATGCATATATGAGATAAAATACATGTCTTATGTCGATCTTGCCATTTTCAAAAAATGTCCCAGTGTTTCGGCATATTTTCCCTTTTTGTTTGCACTGGCCTTTGGTGCACACCCAAGCCCCAAACGATTTGTTTGTTTTCGATAAACGCATAGGGGTGCGATGCGTGCGGCACATTTTTTGGCGTTGCACCATGTTGTTTTCTTCAGCGAGTTTTAGACACTGGTCAATGGTTCCCAATTCCTGCACAACTTTGGGTAGGCTCCACATTTGTACAACTTCCTCCGTGTACAAGTGCCGGTCCGAAACGGGTCCGTCATCTACAAAGTCCGCCCTTGATGAAGGTCCAGGCACAGGAGACGCCATCGCGATGACTAATGAGCACGTCGAGCTGGTACCAGTTATCAAATCTTCCAAAGGCAATCGCAGTGTCCAGTGAGCAAGCAGGTGTCGTACAGTAAAGCAGCAAAATCGGAGTCCAAAATCGTAGCAAAGTCGTTGAGATATCAAAAGAAAGCGCAGAAAAAGAGGAGAAAACATTCATGTACACTCGGAAGTAACGGAATGACGCGAGTATTCCGACAGTGACATTACGCTATCTTCGATGTTTGCGTTCCGTTTCAAGAACTTACATACAACGTACATGTCAAAAAAGGCTAAAAGTTACCTAGAAACGTTTCGTTTTACGCATTAATGTCATTTATGTCACCTGTCACTATCAAAATTACGGTGTTTTATTGAAACTTTAAAAAACTATTTAGACTATTTTGGCGTGTCTCCGGCAGCTAAAATGTTGTAAATACGCTTTATACAAACCCCTTCAACCCACCCACAGTTTTTGTTTCACCAAATTCAGGGGTCACGGTTCTAAAGCCAACCCCCCATTTCATTTGTGGAAGAATCAAGGTATAATACCACAAATTTGCAAAATAATCTGTGGTTAACTTTTTTTATGCAAGTATTACAAAATGAGCCAATCTTTGACTTAATGGTAAGCGTTACAGCAATGTAAATCAGAAATTTAAGCTTCAAAGTTATGCGCAACACTGTACTATGCTCATCAACTTGAGAAATAATGCGCCTCTGGAATAAGAGGTGCATCGATAGCATATGCCATAATAGAGAAAATTTTAAAATTAAATTTTCATGAGCTGTCTCTGAGATTGCAATGGATGTCATCTCATGTGGGCATCCATGGCAACGAGGAGGCTGATCAATTGGCCAGAGATTCAACAACATCAGGATCTGATACATATTTAACTCCGGAATACACAGAAGCACTGGCTAAACATAAAATATGATCTTCATTAATTTGAAAAAGCATTTTGAAAACTCCTTTCAAAACAAAGGTATCTGGTACATTTCAATACAAAATGAGCCCCCTCGAATGCCATGTTTCAATAAGACTAAGTTAAGCAGACTTATCATAGTAATGGCATATAGGCTTCGCTCCGGGCATGTTCCATTAAATAAGTTCAAACACATGATGAGGAAAGCTGATTCACCTAACTGTAATATCTGTGACATTGAAGAAGACATCCTGTTGGATGTCTTCTTGATGATGAGATGATCTTTGTAATGGAATGTGCCCGAACTGAACCAATTAGAATTAAGTTAGGAGATAAACTAAATTATTTGGATGTTGGTGTATTTCAGAGTGTTTTAGCAGAGTCTACATCCGACACTGCTAGAACACTTTATAGGTTATGCCATAAGATTTTCAATTGTACTAAATAAGCAATGAATGTACTGATGGAGCTGGCATGACTGTGACCAATGCGGCTAAAAGCTCCTTTAATTATTACAGAATAAAAAAATAAAACTTGTGAAATAGATGTTCAGTCTCATTCGTCCCAAAATTATAATTTGCTACAGTGCCCTTTAGTTTATAACAGAAGTGTTTTCATACTACTGCTCCGAAAAAGAATCCCACTTAGCAAAACTATTCCTAATAACATTATTATTTCTGTATTGCAGGACTGTTTCTCCCACGGCCAGTTGTATGTGGCATGCTCACGTCTCCTACTCGATTTCAATACCAATTCCAATTTCAATATCAACATACACATAATTCGTACTCTCGAATAAGATCGAGATTGGAATTGAAATCGTGTGCAGGATCGAGCCATAGAGAATATGGGAATTCTATATTCTAATAGACTACAGAGTCATCGAAACAAATACACTACGTAAGGGTAGCCGTACACAACTCAATAAGAACTACCAAAACTATAACAATGCGTATTTGCGTAAATCTGTATTAATAATGTATAATTGTATCCACATCTTCCATTTTAACATTGTTGGGAATTAGTAAAATAAGAAATATGGTCATTTACAGCTGTTGTTTAAAACTAGGACAAGATGTACGATTACTATATGCCATAGCCAAAATCGCAGAGAAAAAAAATTTTCCCGCTCTTTTGGGTTCGTATTCAAAAGTTTTTTGCACCTTGCTGGAGTAATGTTACGCATATTTCTTGTCAAGTCAAGTGCTTTGCTTTGGGTCACTTCAATAACAAAGTGCTTCGATCACACGAAAGCGAGACCGTGTTAGCTTTCAGTGAAATTTACACAAGTGTTTTACGAAGACGTGTGTGTGCTTTACTGAGATAAACATCAAGGTAAAACAAGCTTTGATACAACAAAGAGTGAAATTGATGTTTATGTATATAAAAATATAATTCTTGTGTTAATTAATAGGGTAGCTAATATAATGAGGCCAACAAATCAGCAGCTTGAGGCTCTCATTGAATTCCTCATTCAAAATCCAGGCGTTGCCAGGGGTCACTTGCGGTCCGCCCAGGGCAAGCAGGAAACAAAAAGGAAATGGAGTGAGTTGTCGGTATCCATCAATGCCCTAGGCGGTGCGCAGAAAAGTGGAAAAGAATGGGCGAAGGTAATTTTTATATATTTGTTATAGGTAAAAAATTAGAAATCATGGTGCAGGTGTAAAACTATGTATAAGTTCATAAATTTTCACAATAAATAAGTATGTAACTTTCATCTTTTGTTTTAGTACTGGGCTGATAAGAAATGCTATCTAAAGAAGACATGTGGACAGCACATACAATCTATGAGACGCACAGGTGGGGGGCCAGCCGATGATGTTAGTTACCTAACACCCATTGAGCAACGCTTCGTGGCGGTTTGTGGAGGCCCCCAATTTGCTGCAGGAGACAGTCATGTCACTGTCAATCCGTTTCCATCAACAGTCAGTACAGTAGTTGATAATATATGTTATATACAAAACTTTGCTTATTAATTTCAAAATAATCTTGTTTTTTTATTGCAGTCTCAAATACAGGAACCCATCCAGTATGAAATTGTGGAAACTGAGGAAGCCGAAACCTTAGTTGAACTTGTGGAGCCCTTGCCTCCTATACAGGTTGCAGAGACAGCTGTTAGAGGTAAGTTGTTAAGTTGAATTGGTTTTATTTACCTATGCGTACCTATAATACTTTTTTATAATATAGTTCTCCTTTTGTACTCATTATTTTCCTTCCAGTAGACTCTCCAGTACCGAGACGGGAAAGAAGTCCACTACGGCAGCCCCAAAGAGATACAACGCGGACTGGGAGGACTATTTTGGACCAAAGTAGGGAACGGTTTGCAGTAATTGAGACACAGAGGGTTGAAGCAGAGGTCAATACAGCAAGGGCCTTGTCGCAAGCTGTAGATCAAATTGCTCATTTTACTGCAGCCATTGATAGAGGTGCACAAAAAATTTCTGATGCCCTAAAAATTATTGCTGCTGCTTTACAGCGCAACAATAATAGCTAATAAATATATTATAAGTTTAAGTTTTACATAATTATTTAATTTGATTTTATAGTTCTTTTACAATAAGGTATTATTTTGGTTGTAACTATGGTGTATTAGACTGATTTATTTGTATATTCCTAATTTAAGTTGGTATATTTGTTGGTATAATTGTTACTAAATATATTTAGATTTAACTTTAAATTTTACTCTTATAAATTGGTTTTAACATGTTTAAATATATTTTATATTACATTTTACTACCTATTTTATATTATAGGTATACGCTGATAATTTGTATAAAAGAAAATACCAGACAACATTCCATTTCATTTATCTACAACATATCCCTTCATGTGGCTAGGCAGGTAGAAAGAACAGTGAAGGATTTTCAAGTGGTTTAGTTTTTTCGGGCCAGCTTGTGAGTGATTTTTTGTGCACTTTATGGTTTTTGCTTTGGCTGGTTGATAACCTATAGCTATGCTATTTTAGGTTTATAAACATGAAGTGTATTTGCACTATTAATACTTTTTGTTATTTTAGATTTTTTATATGGGTAAATAATTACTTATTTAAAACCAGTCACCAAATATTAGTTAATTTTAGTTGATTATAGCTGATGTTCATTTTTGGTCACAATCTCAACGGATCATAAGATCAGTAATAATGTGATTGAAAGTGCTAAATAGGCATCGACTAGAATGAACTGGTTCTCAGCTTTTGGATCACACAATGTATTAAGAAAACACCCTGCCACCATGATGTTCACCGCATCTTTGCCTCCAGCCTGCAGATGGACTCGTACCATGTCCACCTCCAGATTGGCAGTCTATAGTCATTGCCACTCAGATAAAACTGTTTATTTTTATAGTTAGTTTTTCGTTGTTCCTAAGCTATTGTTAGTAATTTAATGCTTTATGGAATAAAATTAAGCCAACTTCTAAACTGAAAAGTAGAATAACTTTACAGTCAGTACCCTATTGGTTCAAAAGTATGATCTGCACATTGTGCTGTGTAAAACACCCCTCAAGCAATGGTGATAAAATAAAATCATCTTATCTATGAACTATAACTCTATGCAGCAAATCATCAAGGTCAGATGATCCAGTAAAAAGTTATGTGTGAACATACATAGTATCATACATTTAAACTCTTCCTTTTTGGATGTTGGATAAAAATGTTATCTATTTTATTTGGATAAATTAGTGAGCATTTTATTAGCAGGAATTAGTAAGTTGTACAGTTATACAAGTAGTTTGAAGGTAGGTTTCATCTTGAATCTAAAATGGTTGGTAAAACTAGGATAGACTGATATAGACAAACAAAACAATGAAGTGTATATTATTATACTATACATTATTTTTTATTATTATTAACATTTACCTACTAAATATATTAAATATGAAGACGCCGTGCTTCCCACAGTTCTTGAACAAGATGTGCACGAGTTATATATCCCCTTTGCAGCTCAGCTGAAGTAGTTGCCTCTAGCTGGTATGTTTCCCTGGTATCTTGTGGACCTTGATCTTGTATGGTAGCTGGGTCTTCAATATCATCATAACCCAGCCGGGCTATGTTGCAAATGTTGTGCAACACGCAGCAAGCATTTATTATTTTTGCAGCCTTGTCAGGGTGATAGTGTAGGACTCTGTGACCCAAGAGGCACTGCCACCTGTTCTTTAGTACCCCAATGGTACGCTCAACAGTATTGCGGGCAGTGCAATGCAATTTTGTGTAATACTCTTCAGGTGAGCCTGGCAGAGCATCCACTATAGGGGTCATAAGAAAATCCCTTTGAGGATAGCCTGAATCACCTAAAACAACAATATAAAATAAGTATTAAATGGCTTATCTTTATCATAATACTGAACATACTGTTATGCCAATAAATGATGTATTATAAATTAATAATAATGATTTACCTAATAAGAAAACACTTTCGCCTGCATTCCTTAAGTTCTCCAGATGTTCCTTGATGGGATTTTGGTTCCACACAAAACTGTCATGTGTGGCTCCTCCAAATGAAGCGTCAACACTTAATATATTGACGTCTGCATCACAAATCTGAAACAAAAACAATTATAAAATTGTTTATTACATAACAATTTAGAAATGGTATGTTAATATAGTCTCTTTACAAAACAGGTTTAATTTAAACTCACAATAAGAACATTTCTGGAATGAAACCCTTTTCTATTGTAGAAACGCTCCTCATTTTGATTGGGTCTTACAATGGCTATGTGTGTCCCATCAATACATCCCAATGTTGATGGTACTTTATACTTCTCATAAAACCTGTGGATTGTAAAATATGTGCATTTTAATATCACTAAAGATATAGGTACATCATTTCAATTGAATAGAGAGTTGTTTTTACTTCGTTAGATTAACAATGATTATCGTGAAAAGGTAAGGAATAAAAAAAGCACATTAGTGACTCATTGTATACCTTCTTTTTATAGAATCCCTCTGTAATCTTGTTTGTGGGAATTTCAGCCACTTAGTTAGCATTTCGTCAGAGTTGAGTGCTGCTGTTACCTCCATTATTGCCTTTGACACAGATTGTTGGGGACATCATTGTCCCTTGTGTTCCACCTACTAATCTTTGGTAACTGCCTGTGGCATAAAATGATAGCGCAACCAATATCTGGGAAAAGTAAACCGGCATATAGGTTAAAAATATATTGGTAGATACCATACACTTGTCATGTTTTTACTCAGAAATGCTGTTTACTAACCTTATATTTTGATGATATGTCGCTACGACGAGCAGGTCTTGGCATCAACGACTCTAAATCGGCACATATTACCTCAAAAAGGTCTAGCTCTATTCACTCTATAATTCCTTTTAAATTCGTCATCAGTCATAGCAAATGTTTTGTCTGTATAACGCGCTATTCTTCTTAAATTTCGCCTTTGCCTAACATCCATTCTGTGAGACTCTTCTAAAATATCAAATATTAGAGCTAAACGAGCCATTATTTCACTTGTATTGTTTTTTATCACCACAAACACATAAACTCGATCACAATAAAGTTATGTTTTTGAAACTGTAAAATTCTATCGGAAACACGACTACAATCTCGATCTGTCAATGTCAAAATAACGTCAAGAGTACTAAAAAAGTGCAATGTCGAGTAGCGGACGATTTCATTTAGTTCCGTAAAATTCCATTAAAACTAATCCAATCGTGAGCTAGTATCGCATTCAAGAGTCCCAAATCTCACGAATTCGATCCCAATTTCAAATCTCGATTGAAATCGAGTGTCAAGAGTAAGGCAGCTGAGCAGGTTTTTGTCTTTGTTTCGTCAAATTCGGCTTATCCAAAAAAATAAATTTTCTAAGTTATCTTTCTTGTACAGATTTCACCTTGGCTACAGTTTTATTATATGTATAAATTTGTCAGCTTCTGCCCGCAGTTGCGTAATATTTGATGTTATCAATATGAATGTGACCTGACTTCGCCCGCGTGGTATTTTGATTGCTTTGCATTTACTCTACTCAGTAAATACAAGGTTTTCTCACCGTCTGTGCATTCTCTACTCAAATATCAGTTTACATGCTGTAGCCACATTGATTGTGGCTTTAATCTTCAGCGAATCCCGATAGCGCAGAAACCACTCGTGGCCGGGGCATATCATAGCTATAAACTTATTATACCTATATACACACAAAATTGTTTGAACTGATAATGGAATATGGTTAGAATTTTTGAAAAACTGCCGTTATTTACTATTTATATGTAAGTTCATAAGTTAAGAATTACTGTCTAAAATAAAAAGTGTATTGAACTTTGAATTTTTATTTCCAAATCCATTTACATTCAATATTACAATTTCAAATACGTTTATCTATATCGACGAACGGTTAGGTACAACACTAATATCGACAATCGATATCGATAATTTTTCTACTAATACTTCACGTCACTATGGTGATGTACCATTTTTACACATCCGGTTTGTTGGTTGCCGAAATTATGCAATTGTTAGCATTCAAGTCGACATTCCTAAGTTCCGCCTCTTCTAGCGTAGCGTTATATTCTTTTTGGAATATAATAGAAATGTAACAATATCCGATTATACATATATCTAGCGGGACATTTAATTTTTCAGTGCCATCTACTTTGACGGATCATAGTCGCGCGCTCGTCTTCCATGTGTGACATTAGTAACGTGGAACGCCTTAGTGACGTGGAAGACAAGCGCGCGGGTATCGATAAATAGGGATGTGCTGTTTGATATCGAGGTAGCAATATGCATTCTTATCTATTCTATTAAAATATTGTGAAGTAAACCAGGGTTTATGAAGTTAAAAATCAAGTTTAAGATAACTTAATCCATTTATTGAAGAACACATTCTAAAATAACAAAGATTATAATTTATTAAGAGTAATACATGTTGTTTACCTTACATATTGAAAGTACTTATGTTTTGTGAGATGACGATTCAAAACATGCATGATTACAATTTCTAGTTAAACATTTTCGTTTTGTTATTTAGGTAAGTACCTAACTAGACATGAATATGTATAAAATAACTGTAAATATGTACATATTAGTCATGATTATGTGAAACTGATGTAAGTAATGTTTTTTAACGCATAAAACAAGTGTTTACATTGATAATAAAAGAGTTTTGAAGGAAATCTGGGCTAATAGGTATCAAGTAATACCTTAGTACAGGGGTTTTAATAGAAGTTTTATTTACGTAAATGTTACAATATATTATCATTTCTTAACTTTAATTTTATCATAATATCATGACTAGATTAAAATAAAATATTCAATAACGTGTGCCTTTTTCTGTAGAGATTTCTTGGTTAGTACGTTGAACGTGCAGTATCTTTGGTGTTTGTACTTGGATCTGCACTGCACTATATGAAGCTTGGTCCTCACATAGTCTATAGTCAACTCTATATTTGAGTTTTCCATTCCAAGTCTCATTGGTTGAACATATTTCGCTAAGCCTTGTAGCTTTGACAAAAGTCTGCACTGGTTAAGACCTTTTTCTTCAAAAGCTGACCTTAAAACTTACCATGACTCCTTTGCCATTTTCGCATATCTCACGTCAACCAGGCAATGTGATGATATCATCAAACATATCCTCGCTCTTGATTTTTGGTCTCTCTTTATGCCTTATCAGAATTCACAAGTTCGTATGAGTGTACTCCACAGGTCGCCATTACACTCGATCATGAATTTCCGTGTATTGTAAAATGAGTTACCATCTAATTTCTCTATGTATGTTAAACTCATAACCGCATCGTGTGCCGGCTGCGATCTATCCAGTCGTTCGCCGTTCGAAGTTGTGCTTGCAACTTTACCTTCTGTAGCCATAATACTGTTTACATCCGTTCTTCATGAAACATCGAATTGACAAATAACCTGAGCGGGATTGAGTATCTTTGCTCACCGACTAATAGAAATGAAGAGAACGAAATCACCGTTTAACAGAACATAGATCACTGTGGTGAATAATGCGTGGAGGCACAACCATAGACAACATGTTTCTAAGGTCCACAGGACAGTAAGGAAGTGAAACCCCCGTGAGGAAATTGTATATAGGAATTCTATAATATGTATACGTACCACAATTTCACGAAAGAAGTCCCGCAGACGCAGCGCTGTATTCGCGCGACATAATGTTGCCACGGTTAAATTTATATGGTATGGGGAAATCAGGGGAAATAATTTATAGTCCATTAGTTTCATTTTATTAACTTCGTACTCGAACAGTTAGATAAGAAAAAAAATGTTTTTAATAGAATATATTTTTTATATAGGTACCTATTTGATGTTTATACTGCTAAGGTCAGATTAGTGAAAAATTAATCTTCCTGTAATTTCTAAAATATAAAATGGAAATATAGATGTTCAACCAACTTCAAATTAGAAAAATAAAATAACATTTAAAAAGTTTTATTCAAAGTTTTATTGAATAATTATGATCGGTCATACTATGATCACTGTCAGAAGAGTGAATAGAAACAGAATCAGATTCTGTTTCACTATCACTAGCCGTAGATATAATAAATCGATCCATTTCTTCATCCATAAGACCATCATTTTTTAAATATTCTTCCTCCAAATGCTGTACATGTTTACATTGAACTGCCCAATCTTCCGCTGTAACAGACTCGAAAGCCTCTTCTGTTAGGCGTACAATTTCTTTTGGATCTTGGCCCACGTTTTTATCCGCTACCCGTCTCTTTACAAGGCTCCACATTTTTTCGATCGGATTGAGATCACAGTGGTAAGGCGGCAATCTTAGCAATTCATGATTGTGAGATTTTAATAATTCATCCACGGCATATGTAGGTGGACCTTTGTTTTGCTTAATTAATCCAAATAATACAGCTTTTGTCCAAGTATCTTCAAAATATACTCCCTTTCCTCGCAGCCATTCCTGCATGTCACGTTTAATACTTGACATTGTAGGTGCTTTATTTATTTGAGTGCAATGATACGGAGCGTTGTCCATTACCACAAGTGACCTTTCAGGTAGGTTAGGAACGACTTTCTCACTCATCCATTTCAAAAAATTTGTTGAGTTCATGTCATCGTGGTAATCTGAGGATTTGGATTGGGATTTGAACATTAACAATGCACCATTAACAAAACCATTTTCAGTTCCTGCATGAGCAATTATCCAACGACTCCCTGATGACTCTGACACGAACACCCCAGGCTCCTCCTCACTTTGCCAGCAACTTTTGGCATGATAAGTGTTGTGTATATAGGTCTCGTCTAAATATACTACAGGTTTTTTTTCCACATTGCGATTTCTTCGGATTCTCTCCAAATATCTTGAACGCCATGCAGTAATATCATAACGTTCCATTAGTAATTTACGTTTCGATTGGCATCGCTTATACTTGAAACCGATGCTATGCAATATACGGTGCAATGTTGTGATACTTCCTTGATAATTTATGTCTTCTCTCAAAGCTGCACGTAATTTAGCCAATGTAGGTAATTCCTTCTTCACAACATAAAAACTATGAATTTTTTGCCGTATAGCGCACAAATCAAATCCATCCAAGTCGAACTTTTTGGGATGCGGGCGACTCTTCCCTGGGGTGATGATAACTTTAGAAGTACTCGCCGCTGTTGCGCCTTCTTTTGTAACTCTCGTTACAGTTTTCTCTGCCACACCTGCAATAAAATGAACAATTTAAAAAAAATCTAACCATGACTATTTCCGTATCTAATTACATTATAGTTGAATATAACTTTACAAATTTTTGTTGTGTTGTGTTAATTCCTTTTCAAATTTTCCTTAATAAAAATCGTGCATTAAAAAAAACTTAACTCCAATCTATAAATCAATCGGGAAAAAATATGTATAATATGGCAGCCCCAAAATTTACCTGTCATGGCGGCGACTCTTTTGCGAACATTGTCTAATGGTATTAAAACGCCGCGATTCTTGTGTTCCGCTTCACAGAACTCCTTCACCTTTAATATCATTTCTCGACCTGCACTTTTTACAACTTTTGGCATAGTAAATAAACCTTATAACGCACTAATCCAATAATACACTCACAAAATATCTACCACAACAAACGCACCTTGATAACATCGACAAACGACAACATGGCCGAACTCCCCATCTGTCAAATTTAGTTCCACCGCGGGACTTCTTTCGTGAAATGGACTTCTATGTGTCTATATACTTCTCTTCTTCTTCTTCTTATTGGATGGCGTCTGTGACTAAATTGACAAAATTCTGCCAATGTTCGAATATGCTAGTGTCATAAACCGTGAGGAGTTTGTAGGTATTATTCTAAGAATATGATCGGTGATTAAATAAAAAAGAAATTCAAACAGAATTTTAAAAAGCCCCATGGTGACTATCTAAAACAAAATACAACACAAAAAATATTATACCATATAGACTAACATACATTAGGTCACAATAATTATTATGATGTGTTTTAATATGCATGCAGTTGCGACTGATGAATGATACCGTCGATCAAATATAATAGAAAAGAGACGGGACTTCATGGACAATAAAAAGTGTAATATTTAAACGTCAAAACGGGGCTACCTCCGAAAGCCAACCTGACGAACTTAACAGATTTGCCAACATTAGGGATAAAATAGGGATGTGCAACCCTTTTATTCGAATTTTATCGATATCGATTCCATAACTACTAGTTATGAGACCTATAACATTCTGCAGCCCTCTCATCTACACTTTTGTAGATGAGAGGGCATATACATAGAAGGACAAGGAAGGACATATTTATACATAGAAAAATATGATAAGTATAAATTGAGCCCTCTCAATTTACACTTTTCATATTTTTCTTATGCAAACATTGGCTATGCAATAAAATTGAGATGAGAAGGCTGCAGAATGTAAGAGGCCAACAGAACTTCGTCAAAACAAGAAAAACGCCATAGTGTAAGCGAGTTTCAGTTTATTTATGGAACTTAAGTTTGATATTTAACAGCAAACTAACTATTTATTTACATTGTTTTAGGTTAGTATGGTACTGGAATGTCTCAATAACTTTATGGGAAACTTGAAGTAAATCCTGTTGATGACGTATAGATATTTTCGCAAATTTATGGACCGATTTAAAAAATATTTTTTCATTCGAAAGTGTGTACTCCCGTGGTGGTCCATTATCAAGTCAGGATCTGATAATGAAGTCAGGAGGTGGATAGTGGAACTCCACAACGGCGAAATGCAGGGACACGACATTTTGTAAATTGTTTTAACTTTAATATATCCTGTTCTGTACTCCATCAAGACATAGCTGCTGCACCCAGGGTAGACTTTCGGCGAGGGAAGTTTTCGATCGGTGTATACACTTAGTCTTCGTTGTCCGTACATTTGACCCATTTTTTACATATTAATTAATACAAGTACAATATAAAAAAATTTAAATCGACTTTCGTTCAAGTCAGTTATTGGAGTGTAACTCAAAAACTACCGAATTTGATGAAATTTAAATGGGAAGCACCAGCTTTCAAAAAAATATAATTGAAAATCGGTTTACCTAGTGAAAAAATATGAGGTAACAAACATAAAAAACACAGTCGAAATAAGTACCTCCTCCTTTGTGAAAGTCGGTAGAAAACCATCGATATCGATATTTACAAAAAAAAATACGACACCGCACTATTTTATTTGAACTAAGTGGTCGGTAAATGTAAAATGAATTTAAGGCTATATTAGCTCTTATTATATGAATAGGGGTCGTTATTATGAACTAATATACTACTTGTTTTAAATGTTTATCGGGACTTATCACGTATTATTTAATATAGGTAAAAAAATGTACCTTTCGCTCGACGTTACGACCATGTTACAATGGCCGTGGTCACGAGCTGACTGAAAACTGCGGGTGAGTCCGGCGAGAAGAGCGGGTGTTGTGTTCTCCTACCCTCACTTGATCTTGAACTTGAAAAATCGCAGGGTTGTCCTCCAGATTGATGGTGTCGCAATGGGTAGTCCTGTGGCACCGGTGCTGGCAAATATCTGGATGGAACATTTTGAGAAGTCCATAAATCTACAGTCAGCTGCGGTGAAGATGTGGAAAAGGTATGTGGACGACGTTTTCTGCATTATGAAGGGATCTTGCCTTTCTGATATAAAACCGCATATTTAACATTTTCTGTACTTCATATCTTCTCTTATTACACTTCCTTATGGGTGTTTGGTAGAGGGACCGACATACAAAATGAGCGTGTTCGGGGGTCCACTTGGAGAATAAAAGTTGGCCAAAAAAAAATCCCAGACCCCCCAATTTTTTTAAACTTTTTTTTGGGAATTTTACCTTTTTCTCCGAAATCGTAAAAGAAACATTTTTGTACAGTATTTCACACATAACCGATTGTTGTACACTAATGAATAAAATATAATGGAATAAAAAAAAATCTAGTTACTTACCATCATGTTTCATTTCTAGGCTAATCTCCTTCCAATATTTATCAATCACATTACTGTTGCTGTGTAATTTATGTCTTTTGTCCCACAAAGGTGGTTTAGCAAATATCAATGCTATCAAAATTTCGCAATCCACATGCATTTTCACGACGACAGAAGATGACACACTACACTGGCAAATGCTTAATAAAACTCGTACGGATCAGTCCAGGTAGTCGGTACCGACAAGTTTAAACCTGTTTCTTTATAACTGACCGCATATGACATAGGAATATTATACCTGCACCGATCAGTACCAAACCGTACAGACTCGCATGCAATGGGAACCTGTTTCTTTATGTAAGCACCCTAAGACCAGATTCCTTTTTTAGGTTATCAGGCTATGTTGACGTTCGAAGTAACCGCCAGGATGGCTTTGGTGGCTTATTTATTAATAATAATATTAACTTTTAAGTATTTCTATCCCTTATCATAATGATGGCTTTGATGCTATGGGGGTGCTGTTTGTTGGATGCTAATGGGTTTTTTTATTAGATCCATTAGATAGTCATAATCTCTGCATCCTTAACGATGGCTCCGTTACGAGAAGAACTCGTCCTAATGAGTTAACTAGTGCAGTGGATCTTTCTTTATGTTATCCTGAGCTCGCGTCACTTATGTCTTTGCGTGTTCTGCCGTCTACTCATGGTAATGACCATTTTCATATTCTTTTACGAATCTTGCAAAAACATTCCTGTCCTGCTTCAATTATTTCTCCCCTTCTTAATTGACAATAACAGTTCGATCTGGGATGTGTTCAACGATCGTACTGATTTCCAAAGCCTTTTTAACTCTTATACATTCCTCTAACATTATAACCTGTTCTGAGATGTCAGTACGATCTCTAGTAGAATGTGCTGATATGACTTTCCCGGTTAAGAAATCTCATTCGGACAAAGTACCTTCTCCCCCATGGTGGGATAAGGATTGCTCTGAAGCCGTTAGATCTCACAATGAAGCAGAAGCTATCTTTTGTCTGTCTATGACCCGTGATAACTTTATTGAACTGAATAAAATGATTGCAAAATCCAAGCGTCTCTTTCATGATAAAAAAAGTTATAGTTGGAAGTCATTTTGCTCCAGCATAGGCCCCAATACTCCTTCATCTCTTACCTTGAAGAAAATACATAGGTATCGTCGGTCTCAATGTGTTCCTTATCGTAGTTGTTGCCCTTCCCAAGTTTGGGCTGATGCATTTATTCAACTTCAAATTCAAACACACTTTACTGAACACAATATAAGTACAATACAACATAAGAAAAACATGTAGTACAAAATTGAGGTTGAACAATGGGCCTTATCGCTAAAATCAATTTCTTACAGGCAACCGTTGCATGAACAGAAATCGTAAGCATAGTATTTCGGCAGTAGCATCGAAACCGAGAACAAAATTATAAAGAGGATACTGTAGAGGAGGGAGAGAACATGAGCATTTCGGCGATATCGAATAGGCAACCATTTTAGCGTATTGCGATCCTGAGAGATATGGTCATACTTGCGCAAGCCAAATATGAACTGAACGCAAAAGTTTTGTAAACGTTCCAGCTTATTAAGTTGTTCTTCGGTTAAATCTAGATAGGAAGCATCGGCGTAATCTAGTGTTGGAATTAGGAGGGATTGTGCTAGCGCAGTTTTAGTAGATGTAGGCAGAAAGTTATGCAATCTCCTGAGTGATCCCGCTGATGCATACATTTTCCGACTGATCTCAGTCAGCTGCGGACCCCAAGATAGTTGTCGATCGAATAGTATGCCCAAGTTTTTAGCCGTTTCACTAAAGGGATGGTACACACGTACCATCAAAAATGACTTGTGGAAGATGAAACCAGTAAATTTAAGATATCATTCTGGAGCCACCAATGACAATCACCTGGGTCTTCAGAGTATTAATGCTCAGTCCATACGATTTACTCCAGTTTGATATCTTAGTTAGGTCTGAGTTAATGCGATCTATAGCAGAGTGTAGCTGGTCTATAGGTGATTGTGTATATATTTGTAGATTGTCTGCATAGAGATGATAGGAAGAAGATAATTGACTTGAAATAGTATTTATAAATATAGCAAAAAGTAAAGGGGATAAAACGCTTCCCTGAGGAACACCAGCAAACGTATTACACCAAGATGATAAAATATAATCCACGCAAACACACTGCCGGCGCCCATGCAGGTAATTACGAAACCAATCAACAGCTGAAGGAGATACGTTAAGGGAGCGAAGAAGAGCAAGTAAGAGGTCAAAATCTACATTATTAAAGGCATTACTAAAGTCAAGTAGTGATAAAATAGTCAGTTTCCCGTCACTCATACCAAACCGAATGTCATCAGTGATTTTAACAAGGGCGGACACAGTGCTGTGGCATTTATGGAAAAATTGGCCCCTCATTATTGTCCCCATTATTCAGAATTACCATCTCTGTCTAATCCCTTTTCTAATGATCCCCTCGATCAACCGTTTACACTAAATGAGTTGGAAAACATTTTGAAATCCGTTAAAGATTCTGCTCCGGGTATTGACGGCATACCATATTCCTTTGTTTCTAAAGCTAATGTCCGCCTTCAGAACTATTATTTAACTTTGGTCAACACAATTTTCGCAACCGGATTTGTTCCAGTTTCTTGGCAGTCTCAATATATTATTCCTATTCCGAAACCTAATAAAGATCCGTTGGAACCTAACTCTTACCGTCCTATCGTTTTTTTTTTAGTCTTGACTAAAATTGCGGAGCATTTGATTAAGAACCGCCTTGAGTGGTTTCTTGAGAGCAAGGAATTGCTCGCTAAGTCTCAATACAGCTTAAGAAAGGCAAGAGCACTATGGACAGCATTGCCATTTTTACGACTGACATACGACTTTCATTTTCGCGCAATGAATCTATTATAGCTGCTTTCCTAGATTTTTCCGCAGCCTATGATAGTGTCCAACTTCCTCTACTTAAAAATAAACTAAATCGATTGAGAATTCCAGCTAAATTAGACAATCTTATTATGAATCTTCTTTTAGAGAGATATGTATATCTCCGTTGCAGTGATTCTTCTATTACTTCTAATAGGGTCATTTGGCGGGGCTTACCGCTGGGCTCTGTCCTAAGTCCACTTCTATATAATGTATACACATATGATCTGGAATTCTTGGTTGGTCTAAGTCGTATCCTTCAATACGCTGATGACATATTTGTCTACAGCTCTCATCACAAAATTGATGTGGCTAGTAAGCGTATTTCCCACTCCCTTGAATGTTAAAATGACTGGCTTCAAAAAAATGGTTTAGATTTATCTCCTACAAAGAGTAATATCGTTCTGTTTTCTCGTAAATGAAATCCTCCTGATATAAATATCTCTATTAGTGAGTGCAGAATTGCAGTAAAGGAGTCGGTTAAATATTTTAGATCTCTGGTTGGACAATAAACTATGTGGTCGTCAGCATTGTGTAATATTAACATATTACGGTGTTTGTCTGGGGTGTGGTGGGGTGCCCACGCCTTTAATCTTAAATTACTATATAATGCCATTATCCGTAGTGTCTTGGATTATGGTTCCTTCTTGCTGGAACCTGCATGTAAGCGAGATCTTACCAAACTTGATCTGATTCTATCCAAATCACTCCGGATTATTACTGGTGCTATGAAATCATCTCCAATCAACGCTCTTCAGGTGGAGTGTGTCGACCCTCCTCTTCCTCTTCGTCGTCAATTCCCAGCTTATAGATTCTTCTTCCGTTCTATTAATTTCTCTTATCACCCTCTCATTCTTAAACTCCAACTTCTCAAACAATATGTTTCCACTTCCCGTTTTTGGACTTTTAAAAAACATCCGCTTCTTTTGAAAAGTTATTCAATCTTTAAATTACTTAAGGATCCCACATATCGGTCTACAAAACTATCGTTTTATTATATTAATTGTTATAATATCGCAACCGGAAATAATTTTGGACTTATCTGTAATCTGTCTGGTATCTGTAAGGAGACCTCTACGCTGATAAATATTTTCAAGAGCTATTGCTCAGGGATTGGCGTGGATGGTGTACCATTTTTACGGATGCCTCAAAATTGTCTCAGGTTTGATGTGTTGGTTGTGGTGTATTTCACTACGAGTTTGATATTGTTTAAAAGATAAAATGCCCTCCTGAGTCCTCTGTTTTTACAGGTGAATGTCTAGCAATTGAGCCGGTAATATATATTCTTCTCTCCAAACTTCGTCAGACTATATTTTTTTCGGACTCTCGTAGCTCGCTTCAATCCCTTCTGTCTAACCCTTTTCACTCTAAATTTCACCCCATTGTTCTACAAATTAAAAAATCTTTATCTGATTGTATTGATAAAGGGCTAGAAGTGGTTCTTGCTTGGATACCAGGACACCTTGGTCTTTCTGGTAATGAACGTGCTGATAAAGCGGCCAAAGAAGCTGTTTCTTGTGGTGATAAGGTCCCGTTTATTAATTATAGCGTTGACTTTATCTGCCTCCCTAAAAGTTTTCTTTATAAGTCATGGTCTACATACTGGAGAACGACTAGCTCATTCAAAGGCTCTGGTTTTGCTAAGATCCAACCAGAAATACCAAGTAAACCTTGGTTTTCGCGGTGGTACTTCGGTAAGATTTATACGTCGACCTTAATTCGCATGAGGCTTGGTCATTGTTGCTCACCTTCACATTTTAAAAAGATTCATGTGAAAGATTCCTTTATATGTGAATGTGGTCTGGATGAGGGGGATCTCAACCATATTTTCTTTCCTGTCCATTGTATGATAAGGTTTTTTTACAATTCTCTCATATCATTAAAAGTCTCATTTCCGACTCATATTCCTGAACTTTTATCATCTACTAATATAGATATATATAAAGTTTTTGTTCACTTCCTCACTATCAATAACATTCGTTTATAATTTTGTACATATTAATTTGTTTTTAATGTTGTTTGTTTATGTTTGAATAAGTTTTCTTAAAGTTGTTATGTGTGGCACCACTATGAGGAATGTATAGTTGCACTTCGCGCCGACCCAGTGCAGCCTTGACATAAAAAGCCGCGCAAACGCCGCATCTGCATCGAGTGTCGTTTTCGTGGCGCGTGTTCGTATTTTGTAAGACTCACTTTTCTACCTAACTTTAATCAAAGCAGTCACTATAGATATAGAATAGATTGTAACTTTTTATATAAAATTAAATTTAGTTAAAATATTTTTTTGAGATCCTCGCTGCGACCATCTATTTTTGGTGCAGTCGGTAGGATTGCTTAGGGAATTAGGAAACACAATATCGATTTCCTGCCAAGCAATCAAGAATCTACGAAGTGGTCGCAATCGAGGAGAGTCCAGACTTAGACTCGTCAAGAAAATCTATGTGAGTACATTGAATCGTTCAAGTGTTCGCCTTCCTATTTGTTGTATTTCTGTGCCCTATTTTTTTATATATTGATAGACTATTCTACTCATAATTTGTACTCGATACTATTTCGCGAATAGAGTAGATTATCCTGTGTGTAGTGTTTAAATAGCTAACAAGATTTTTCACCCGCGTGAATCAAGGCGTAGAAGCTGTGGTAGGAATAGTTATAGAATAGATAGTCGGTTAAGTATAATTGACAAACGTGGAGAATTAGACTCTGTGCAATCTGTCTTGCAACATGTCTAAACAAGTAGACGTGTTCTTTAAGTCCCTCAGACTGTTACCTGAGTTCGACGGGAACCCTCATGTCCTAACGCGCTTCATAAATCTGTGCGATCAATTAGTGTTAGCGCATTACAAGGTCGAACCGGATCACGAGCTAGGTAACTTGTCACTTTTTAATGGCATACTGAACAAAGTGACAGGGCCCGCGGCTAGGCTTATAAACGTGAACGGTGTCCCGGATACGTGGAACGGCATACGTGAAGCGTCAATTAATAACTTCGCAGACCACCGCAATGAGACCGCGTTATATAACGATCTATCCCTGCAAACTCAAGGGTCTAGTACCCCGCAGGAGTTAGTAAAATAGAAGGGTGATATCTATCATCTAGCTTACTAATGGGATCATCTCTGTTAATTTATAACACTTTTGATGTTGACAGAACGAGGTCTAGAAATCTACCATATTTGTTATGTACATTATTGAACTGGTAGAGGTCGCGCCCTCTGTCTTTTCTCAATTACCGTAGTTATGCTAAGAGTAGACAGTAATTGATTCGCAACAAAGTAATTTCAATAGAGGTAGAACAATGAGTCAACCGTTCCCCCGCATGCCCGATCTCGCTTATATCAGTTAGGCTAAGCCTAGTCCAGCAGGGGCCTGAGCAATCAGACCCCCCGATCGACTATGCGGCTCCAGTCTGGGCGCTGCAACAGCGCCCGGGTGCTCTCCTTTATGCATGCCGATCATCGACATTCCTGGATGCCTGCCCGGTGCAGTTTATCCTTTACGTGCACACAGCGCCCGGGTGCTCTTCTTTATGCATGCTGATCATCGACATTCCTGGATATCTGCCCGGTGCAGTTTATCCTTTATGAGCACCCGCTGGACGTGGGGGCTTTGCCCCACGAGGACCTCCTCCTTCCCCATAGTCCTGCCCATTCTCCAACTACATAGCCAATCGTTGCTACCCAGTTCGAGTGTACACCCGGGTACCTCTCTGGGGTGAGCCAGCGAACATGCTAGCTCCATGCTTGTCCGATGTACCAAACAATCGGACAGCGACCACCGTGATGCATGCAGTGACGCGGTCCCCTCACTATTCCATCCCATGTTACAAAGAATAATGAGTTCTAAGCACTATCCAGGGTTTACACTGCTGGTCGATTTTATTAGGATACTGCCGGTACCGCTGCATGTGCCTTTTTTTTCCTTTTTCTGAGCTGTGCTCTTGCCACGCGTCGTTCTATGTCGCCCCACCGACATAAATCTTTTTTATATCTCTCGTCATACCGTCAAACCCACACTCAGCAGAGTTGCTATAGTGCTAAAACAAATTGACTTATACAATGACAGTTACACTTACCAAACTGTTTATGGCGACTCGCGTCTCACGCGACACAGATTACATATGATCATATTTTCTAGAAGTAGTTCAGCTCTTTCACCATGGGGATTACTGCCAAACATTATATGGGAACTAACTGATTTAGACCATGTAATGTAAGGAGTATTAAAGTCGCCAATACAGAGATACTCCTCGCGATCCCGAGACTGTAAGATATTCTTCAGACAGTTACCATAAAATTCATAAACATTAGATAGCATAAACACAAATTGATAACTTTTCGTTTTTGCTACTCGGTAGTATACTTATCCAAATGTCCTCAAATTGAGAGTCCCAAGATGCCTGCCGGATGAAACTTACGTTCTTTTTTATGGCAATTAAAACACCACCTCCGTCTTATTCTTCTTCTTATGTGGCTTTTTAACGTGGAAAGACGTTACTCTGCCAGTGTCATGTTTTGGCGGATATTTTGCCCTTGTACTCCCCCAACCCTGAAGGAGTGACCATTGTACGGTACGGAATCAAATGAAAGTAATATGAATATCAAAAGTATTAAAAACTGGTTTCGCTTTTACAAACGTATATTATTGGTTTTAATAAAATTACATAACATATAAATAAATGGTGTGAAAACAAGCGATAAAAGTGAGTTAATATCAGTAGGTCTAGCGATATCAGAATTAAGTTTATCATACAGGTCAGGGATCATTCGCTTTGTGAGTGTGGCCTAGATGACGGTACTTTAAACCACCTCCGTCTTGTTTACAAACTTTTGTTGTATACATATCACGTCTTACTACATTGTATCGACTGTCAAACACCTCGGCATCAAATACACCCTCGTTAAAATTTGTTTCAGATAGACAGACAATATTATAACCACTATTAATAACATTAAGAAAAACGTTCTTAGTTTTAGATCTTATTCGATTAACATTCTGGTAAAAAACTAATATAATAAAAAGAAAAAAACATCAAAGAAAATACAGATGACCACTACATTAAACATAAATTAAACTAATTTATTTAATGTATCTATGCTCTTTATTAACATGCAGTTTGCACCGTCGTCCTTACGCGTAAATACCCGGCCGTACTTGATCCAGACGTATTTATAAGCATTTTCCTTGTCAGCCTTCCTTGCTGCAGCATGGAGTGCCTTGCACTCGGGCGGCAGGTGTTCCGTGACATATATTTTCGTGAGTCTTGTGAGTCTTGTTGTAGCGATAACAGGCAGATAATACGTTTTCTCTGAGCCGCGGAAGTATAACCAGTAAGTTCCTCGGTCTTTCCGAAGTGGTGTTCACCTTAGCCACTCTGCGGCAGGAATGTATCTGGTCCGGATTTATTTGAAGATCCAGAGTTTTGCATAGATTATTAAATATACCAAGAGGATTCTCATTTTTGCTTTATGGCACAGCTTGATTTCAAGGTTCTGGCTACGAGTCATTCTCTCCATTGATATACGTGCATTTAATGTGCTTTGATCTTTTCGCAGGCTACATATTTCGTTTTGAAGATCCTTTATAATCCGATCCTTCTCCTCAATGTCGCGCTTCATGGAAGACTGGTCGTCGCAAATGAAGTTCTTCGTGGTTGAAAAGTCCTCCTTAAGACGCTGGACAGTGGAATCTATTTCCTTACGGACGAGCGCTTTTACATCTTCCTTGAGCGCCTTACGAAAATCATTCATAAACACAGACAATGTACTGTTTATTTTTTGGTCTAATAAGGCACTGATTTTATCCATAGTTACAGCATTGTTGTCGGCGCTGAGAATGGGATTGCATGGTAAAATCCTGGAGGACTGCAACGCAGACTGATCCGTGACGTCATAGGACATATTCATAGACTCGTCATTTGTTGGTATTTGTGTGCGAAGGATGGGTGTGTTGTCGTTTTGTCTGCGCTTAGTAATGTTGTTGCAAGACGGACATACCCAGTTTCTACAATAGTCTGCCGAGAGTGCAAAAAACTGGTAATTTTTTTAAGCTGAGGCACTCTGTATGATACTTTGATTGGCAGCGGCTGCATTGTAACATTCGGTTTGAATCTATTTCCATATGACAGGCCGTGCAACTCATTGTCAAGTGTAATGTAGAAACAAAAAAATAACGTTGCAAAATGTAACAGATATCCCCGCGGTTTGAACACGGCTACTGTAGATCGCCAGCCGACCAGTGCTGGTTGCACTGGTCGGCTAACATTAGTATATACAGTTGGTCGAAAATGCCAGTCGCTTGAGTATCCCTTGAGTGAAGTTGATATTATTGTCAAGTGATTTGTAAATTATGTGAGTGCACCACAATATAATGAAGTACCTACCCTCACTTTTAAGATCGAATAGTACCGTATAACTTTCTGGTTTCACATCAATTTTCGGCCACAGATCCAATTATTTTCACTTTTTGACTATTGCACTTGATAGGCTCAGATTACAGAACAAAAGGTGTAATCTGAGTTGATAGGTTGTAAATATAGGTACGCGTGTTTTGATGTAACTTTGGCACTGGTTTACGAAGTTTTTATCACTTTTTACAATTTTAGATGGAGACAATTTACACAGTGACTGCTATGTTGGAGGGTTTACGATGAATTAAATCTTATGATGAATTAGATCTATTGTATTAGCTTTGATATTGATAAATAAAGTCACAAAATCAAAATCGGCCTATTTTTTTTTCTCGTTTCATTTTGTACTGAACTGTATTTGTGAATAAGCTTAAATATAAACATTGTTGTGAGGGTTATCATTACGAATACACATCAGGCTACTTTAAAAAAAAAAGGGATCTGTATGAAAACTTTGATGTAACCTAAGGTGTGAAAATAATAATAGGAACCCAATAAAATGCTCATATTGCAACTAGACAATAGAGCAAAGCGATGTACAAACCTCTTTATAGAAGACTTCAAAGCACAGAGGACCTTTTATATGGGTCTACCATCTTAGACCTTTAGTTTCATGCACAGTCGGTAACAACATATAGGTACATAAAATTATATATGCGGGGTTGCAGGTCGAGGCAGTACGTGGAATATGCTGGGTGCAGATCTGAACCTTATTTCACGAAAACAGGTGTCAGCCAGGGATCGAACCTGGGGCCGCTGGAGTTTATTATCATGATTAACGACCTGCCAAATGTTGTTCAGGAAGCTCGATGTTTGCGGACGACCTCAAGTTGCTTTTGGCGGTTAAAGACAAAGGAGACTGTCAGCGTTTACAAGAGGACATAGACAGAGTTGCCGAGTGGAGTCGAAATAATAAGCTCGCGTTCAATGTTACGAAATGCTCGGTAATCTCGTTCGGCAGATCACAATATCCGCTTAGAGGCGATTATAACATCAATGGCGAGGTTTTAAAGCGGGTAGAGACGGTCAAAGATCTCGGAGTAAATATAAATAGTGACCTGACGTTTAGAAACCACATAGTACATATTTGTAAAAAAGCATATAATAGGTTAGGGTTTGTGCTGCGTCAAGCTTCGGGATTTAAGAACATAAGAGCCATATCAGCCCTGTATGACGCTCTTATACGAAGCCAGCTAGAATATAACTCTGCAGTGTGGGCTCCACATGAAGCGAAATACACTCTAATGTTAGAACGGATACAGAATAAGTATACAAGGTTCTTGTACTTAAGGTTGTATGGAGTTTACCCATTCTATCCTCTAATGTATCCAACCATATTTGTTCTGGGCATGGTTGGATATAATAAATTGGAAGTAAGAAGGAACTGGGCGCTGGCATATTATATGCTAAGAGTATTCCGAGGCGTTTTGACAAATCCGGAAATATTGTGTATGATGAAGTTGTGCGTGCCGGACAGGTACGTGGCGCACCCGTGGCGGCCGCATTTGTTCTCGGTCCCCCGCGGTAGAACTAACTTACTTGCTAAGAGCCCATTGAATCGAATGTTCCAAGCACTAAATCAAGTTGCAAAGAAAATAGACCTGTTTGTGTGTTCTATTGTAGAATTTGAAAAGGCGATATTGTTTCATTTATGTTATGAATTAATTAATAATTGAAAAATTGATTTATTGACTACTTTAATATAATGACATAATATATAATCTAATTTAATGTCATCTAAGGCATGTATAATTATTTAACTACTTGACTAATTTTATAATTGTAATTAATTTCTTAAAATGTTAACTTGTAAACTACACTATTGTATTAGGTTTATCCTGTAAAAATAGTTGTAATGAATGAAATAAATAAATATAATTATAATATTATATAATTTACTCTATGGGTAACAATAAGACTTGTATAGTACCATCGCATAATTACAGATTTCACTATTATTAAGACCTGGTTGCTACCATAATTCAAAATTAGATTTGCATTGGTAGACTATTTCATCGATATGTAAAACAATTGTAAAATGTAAATGATTAATAATTCAATTGAGGACAATATCCACACACGTACACCAGGTCCCAAACTAGGCATAGCCTGTAATTAATTATAATAACTTGATGACCGATATACATACATATATACGCATACATACTCAGAAACAATTACAAATTATAGCTGACTTAACATGAAACGTTCAATATGAACACATACGTATTATTTTATATATTTTCAAACAGATAATTACCAATTACGTAAAATATACTTATTTATGCGATGTACGCTTTAGAAGGTTATATAAAATTAAGGCGCTTTGGTGCAGACTCGAGGATGTGGGGCCCGGGCGCTTTGGCGCAGGCTCGAGGAGGAGGGCCCGGGCACTTTGGTGCAGGCTCGAGGAGGTGGGGCCCGGGCGCTTTGGTGCAGGCTCGAGGAGGTGGGGTCCGGGCGCTCGGCGCAGACTCGAGGAGGTGGGGTCGCTGGAGATTATCCCCTGTGGCTGACGTAGCAGGCGGTGGGGCTATGTATCCGACCCACCGCAGGGAGTCCACGGGCGTGCAGACACGGGGAAGTCTGGCGCTCATTGTTGGCGGGTTTGGTCTCCGAGGTAGTTGCGGCGTGCCATGTGTTCTGGCGTGCCGCGAAGAGAAGGATCCGGCAACGGACAGCCACGGTGGGTTCGCGGTCGTGTGGAAAATCTTTCCCGCGTTCCCGCCGAGGGCGGCAGTGACGGAACACCCCAGGGTTTTGGTGGGTATACGGACTCCCACATAACCACCTACCTCCCCGTGGTAGGTGGTATCCATAAAGGATTTCCCCGGGAGAAAAAAAAAAAACTTTTTGACAGGTGAATTTACATAAGTCAAAAATTTTAAATATAAATAATAATGTTAAATGGTTCAAAAACTAACGATCATCTCGCTGCTTACCGATCATTCTCCATCGTTTGTTGTCCTTCCTATCCGCGCGAACTGTTATTGGCAAAATTGTGGTTACGCCGCACAAGCCATACAAAAAAGAAGAAGAAGAAGAATATTTTAAATTTTAATAATCTCCAGTATATAAAATATCCTCCAAAACATGACACTGGCAGAGTAACGTCTTTCCACGTTAAAAAGCCACATAAGAAGAAGAAGAAGAAGAAGAAGAAGAAGAATCTCCAGTATACAAATGTTCTCTACCTTGAAATTGGCAATACGCAAGCCGCGTCATGGCCATTCTTAAAAGAAAAAAAAAAGTTCTCTATGTTGTTTTCATAGACTAAAATATTTGTTATGAATTTTTACTGGTGAGCTGGTTTAAAAATCTGTTCCCGTGATTATTGTGACAATTTTCCACGTAAATTCGTTGAGTTGAACCCTGCTCTTCCGAAATATATAGACCGCGTGTGCCCACGAGTGTTTCGTATTTAACTTTTAAACTTTTCGGACTTGTTTTTGTATACGGTGTAACATTTCTTATATGTAGTGCAAAGATAACTTTTAATTAAGTGCTTTCAACTATGTCTAGTAAACGATGTTGTGTCCCTCGATGTGAAAACAGTGGAGGTATGTATTTATTCTACATTCGAAACCTCCGTCGAGCATTTGGCCTTTTACATGTGATCATAGATCCCATTTCATTCGAGATTACATGCCCATAAACTTTGAAAAAAAATACTCATTCATAATTATTACACTCCCATATTTATAAAAGAATGATATTATGATAGATTCATTAAGTTTTGACTATCTGCCAACAACTTGTCGTCCGCTAAGAATGATCAGTAGTATTATCCCTTCAAGAGTCAATGTCATTATAACAATGAAATTTCTATTGTGTCTGGCCGTGCGACTTTTGATGCATTATGTACTGAAAGGGCAATCAACTGTCCAAATTTTTATCAAAGCCTATCCGAGCATTGTAGATATACTTATTATTATTATTTCTTTTATTCAAAACAAAATCTCGGATTTCATCCGGTCCTTTACAAAGGCATAAGTGGGGCTGTAGCCAACACTTAGAGGCCTGTTTGGTATAGCAAATACAAAGGAGTATAAAAAACAGAAACTAATGTTGGATGAAGGGTAACATGGTACTTATATCTATTACAAATATGGGTAAAATGGCCAGGCTATTGATATGAACTTATTTATTTATTATTAATGGAAGAGCAGCAATATGCTGATATGTCCATATCATTGCAGTGTTGGATTTATAGTTTCAGAAGAGATTTCTTTGGTTGGCTTTAGAATCGTGACCCCTGAATTTGGTGAAACAAAAACTGTGGGTGGGTTGAAGGGGTTTGTATAAAGCGTATTTACAAAATTTTAGCTGCCGGAGACACGCCAAAATAGTCTTAATAGTTTTTTAAAGTTTCAATAAAACACCGTAATTTTGATAGTGACAGGTGACATAAATGACATTAATGCGTAAAATGAAACGTTTCTAGGTAACTTTTAGCCTTTTTTGACATGTACGTTGTATGTAAGTTCTTGAAACGGAACGCAAACATCGAAGATAGCGTAATGTCACTGTCGGTAAGTTCTAAAAATAACAAATTGTTTTTCAATTTTAATTATCAGACCCATACTAGTAGGAATGTGTGCACAATAGTATATTAGTACCTAATGAATTGGCAATGTCACTTGTCTGTGACAAACCTATAGGTTAGGTTAGGTTTGAACTGTTACCCACGAGCGTGCCGCGGTAGCGGCCGGCGAGCGCTTCATCAAACTACTTTTGTTCCAAATTTGTGCACAATAGTATATCAGTAGCTATCTAATGAATTGGCAAAGTCACTTGTCTGTGACATACCTATAGGTTAGTTATAGTTAGTTAGAATAGGTCGAAGTCAGTGACAGAACCGACTCATAGCACCCCGATTTCAAGCAGTCTTGTCGGATTGCAGAGCCGACGCGGGGGTGGTAGTAGATCGAAATGCAGTACTTAACCTCAAAATACTTAAACAAACATAACTCGAAAACTAATGGTCTCCGGCGGGTGGGGTTTGCGGGGGGGCACTACCTGAACCCCCCTCCCCTCCCCCCCGAATTCAGGCGCCACGATTCTAAATGTTTACCGATTTCTTTTCTGTAGATAGCCATTTGTCCAGTTTATTTTTAAAATTGTTAATTGATGTGGCTGACACAACATGTTCTTGTAGTTTATTCCAGTTATGCACTACTCTGTTACTCAGGAAATGGTGTGCAGGCTTTGTTTTGGCCAAATCCCGAGTAAGCTGGATTTTATGTCCCCGGTTTGGCCTTGAGCTTTCTCTGATTATATAAATGTCTTCTATGTTAGGTAGGTTATAATATTGATTAATTATCTTAAATGTCTCAATAAGATCACCCCTAAGGCGTCTTTCTTCTAGACTAGTGAGGCGTAGTGTTAGGAGTCTCTCTTCATAGGACTTGTGACGCAGGACCTGTGGTAATTTGGTTGCTTTCCTCTGGACACTTTCTAGAAGGTTAATATCTTTTTGGAAGTATGGGCTCCAAACTTGAAAGCCATACTCTAGCAGGGGTTTTATATATGTTTTGTATATTTTTAGAAAGACTTCTACAGTGAAGAGTTGGAATGATCTCCGTATGACATATAAAAATACTAGCTGCGCCCCGCGGTTTCACCCGCGTGGTGATGGATGATGATGATGATGATGATGAAAAGTATCCTATGTGTTAATCCAGCGCCTCATCTACCCCCATACCAAATTTCATCAAAATTGGCCTAGCCGTTTGAGCGTGAAAGAGTAACAAACATCCATACATCCATACATACAAACTTTCACGTTTATAATATTAATAGGATATACTTACTTATTAGTGATAAGGAAGATAGTGGGCTATGGAAGAGACTACGGCACCTGCCAACCATGCGTGCCACCATGAGTGGTGACAAAAGGGGCAACATTGGTGTGGATGGCTAAAGGGTGTCGAGAGGTGTGCTGCGGTTTCACTAGAGCGCTACTACAATACAATACAATACAAAAACTCTTTATTTGCACCAAAGTAAATACAACATAAGGAAACAACTTAAATAGTAGGCACAAATGGGCGGTCTTATCGCTAAAAGCGATCTCTTCCAGACAACCTTTGGATGGATAGAGATTACATGATTGACATGGACGGTGGTGCAACATCACGAAGAAATATATTATTACCTAGTATTACATGAAACAGATGTAACACTAGATAATACTAGATAAAAGGGTAAAATTCAAATTAAAAAAAATACACTTAAATATAACAATACTTACACTTACCTACACGTAATAATAATATAATACATATATTATACTATAAACATACATGAACATATATACTTACACATACATAAATATCAATAATATAAAATAATATCAATCAATGAATTATGTCAGGGATTAACATTTAACGTGGAGAGATAGTAGTCTTTTACTTGAGCTTTGAAGCTATTCAGCGATTGCGCGCGTTTGATACTAGTAGGGAGGGCATTCCAAAGGTGAACTGCCTGGACTGTGAATGAAGAGTTGTAGAATATAGTACAATGTTCAGGAGTCGTTAGAAGTAAGTTTTCTGATGACCTAAGAGAGTCCGGCCGAGTAAGTACTACCGGCGTTATGCCCTTTAACACTTCCACCCTTGGAGCTTGTTGTTCTTGCGTCTCCACCCCCGGACGGCTAATTAAGGCAAGCGGGGGGTCAGGGGTCTCATTTAGCCCCAGGGAGAATCAGGGTCCACTCACCGACGGCTCGCCACAAGGCCACCCCTGCAGGTTTATTTTTGAATTTTTTTTTTAGGGTTTTTTTTGTTCTTCGGGCAGGCAGTTGTAAATAACTGATGTTGCCTGCAAGTAACTGTACACAACTTCATTTTCCCATTGATAATCTTGAATGTCTCGATCAAGTCTCCACGTTCGTGCCTTTTTTGTAATGAGGTCAAATTTAGAATTTCTAGCCTTTGTTTGTATGGTCTGTTCTTCAGTTGCCTTGGTATTTTGGTGAAGCTTTGCTGCACTTTTTCAAGAAGATCTAAATCCTTGGCAAAATAGGGACTCCATATTCTGAACACATATTCCAGGACGGGCCGGACATATGTCTTGTGGATTTTTAGCATCATTTCTGGTGCAATAAACCAAAGGCTTTCCTTACCAGGTAGATCAAGCTCTTCGCTTTTTTGGCTATTGTCGTAATGTGTGTTTCCCACTTAAGGTCTTCTGTTATTTTAACTCAAGAACCATTTTCAATTTTCAGGTTTCAAGCTTGGACTTGTGGTATTGGTGGAGAAATATCAAATCTCAGCAAGGATCTCTACAAACAACGCCGAGTGTGCCATGCTCATTTTGAACAACAGTATTGCTGCCGCAACATCAGGGTTTCTAATATAGCTGTGCCAACATTGCATATACCAGGTAAACTGCCTTATTTCATAATATACACCTTATTCATGTGGATGGTTACCTCTGTTGTCTACCGACTTCCAAAAAGGAGGAGGCACTCAATTTGACTATGTTTTTTTTATGTTTGTTACCTCATAAGTTTGACTGGGTGAACTGATTCTTAAAATTCTTTTTTTGTTTGAAAGGTGGTGCTTCTCGTGTGGTCCCATTTAAATTTCTTCACATTCGGTTTAGTAGTTTTTGAGTTATGCTCCAATAACTGAATAGATTGGAAGTCGATATTAATTTTTTCAAATTGTACATGTTAAGTTACTTAATGGGTTAATGGAATGTGTTGGAACTTATCTCCAAAGATTCTTGTATTACTTGAAATATTATTATCTTTTTTCAGAATGAGCTCCTCAACCAATAAGTTCATTTAATGAAACAAGACCATTTAAAGAGATTCAAAATTTACCGTCTACATCCACAGGTACAGGTACAGGTTAGTTAATTTTTAAATGCATATCACTTGACCCACAACTGCAATCTATATTATTTTGCTTAAATATTGTTTTAATAGTCAGGTTCTATTATCATTATTGGTACACTGTGTAAGTGTTAAAGCAACACATAGACATCCGTTGACATTAGTTTTGTAAATCGTTTGTTCCACGCGAAACAAGGCTGCCGAGCCGTATACAATGAGTCAGTGCTCTACTTTTAAATGCTTGTCAAGTCTATTTTAAAACAATTTTTTGAGGACCCTAATCTCAGTCTCTAACAGATTTCCACCCATTGGAAGATCTGCAAACATAGTAAGACACAAAGTGGTTTTAACTATTGCTCTGCAAAGTTTAAGTGAGTGTCAATCTGTTATTGTCATTAATGTATGTCGTGTATTGAACATTGTAACGTCGGTTTAGGATTTGGTGTGTTTCACATAGATCTATTAGTTCTTCATGTTTTGTGTACCTACAAAAAATACTTATGTATAATTTTGGAACCTTTCAGAATCAAGGACTACATTTAAAAATATGCTACAGCAACAGATCCAGGACCCGTTAAGTTTACAGTCTCGCAACTCGCAAGGTACTACAAAACACTTAATCTAATAATACTATTTTGTATATGTAGAAACCTATAATGTTTAAGTTTTTATACATATAAGTGGCAAGACAGGCAAGTAGCTCGCCTTATGGTAAGCTACATGCCTGCACTCGCCAGCAGTGGAAGCCATGTCTTTAAGTTTCAAAGTTGTGTGAGCACTGATCTGTGCTGGTTACCCTGAAATAGAGCTGTTTAGTCTCATTCGCTCAATGTCACCTTGCTGAAATGCCCTTAAACCTTAACACAATAGTGCATTCATAGTTCAGCTAAGAGGAAGCAGGCACTTTGACTATCTACCTACGATGTACACTAGTGTAAGTGTCCGAGCACCTACTCAACCTAATATAATTTGAGTATTTTCAGTTGTTGTTGCACCTTGTTATTTTCATTTTAACTTGGATATTGTCAAGTTTTTGTTGTTATTGTGTCTTATACCACAACATCCAACCTTAAACTTATAAAATCCACCTTATATTTAAGCAGTTAGCTATCTACACTTGTGAAGTGTGGAATTTGATTTCCAATTCAAATTAAAACTGTATTAGTACATTACTGCAGAATCCAGTAAGTAAGCCTTCCTGATGGCCTCGTATATAACCTGCGGTTCGGTCCGGTTATACACGAGGCCAGGATGGCTTACTTACTGGTTCAGGCTTCTCAAAAACGAAAGAAAGTTTTTGTTAATTCGGCCTCAGCTTTTAAATCAGGAGTGTCATATATTTTTCTGAATCAGATGCGCCTGATCTCCTTTTTGGGATTATCTATGTTCACGCGGTAAATTAAAATACGCATGTCGCAATTGAATGTGAAATCCCGCCAGTTGTTGTTTTTTTTACTAAGTTTGCGTTTAGTTTTGTACATTTTTCTATTTTTACATCTATTGAATGTTTTAGTATATTTAGTAAAAAAATGTAAATTATTGTTATTGAATCTCCATCTTAATTTTAGAATATCTAATCCAACATGATTTATAAACTGAAATTATTAAATACAAACATAAAATAACACAATACACTTCCACAACAATAGTACTTGTACAAACGCATCGTGCATACTTGTTCTGCGTCGCGTTAAGTATCTCACACTATAGAATGGTTGTTTAAGGCTCCACAAATATTATAATATAAATATCTATTTGGAGCCTCATTTAGATATAGTCTGATTAATTTGTGCTCCCTTCTATAACCATTTTAAAATGGCTAAACTCTTTTCTGTGTCTGGTATTATGTTTTTTTTCTAAGCAGATCTAAAGAGGATGATCTACTGTCCAGTAAGTAAATTACATACTTACTTACTGGACAATAGGAGTTTCCAAATTTAAAATCTGGCTTCTTACTGGCAGGTCTGCCCAAAATTACATGTTCTGAAAAAACTCCACTGCTTGGGATCAACTTCTTAGGACGTGCACACCCAACTCCCAAAGGTACTGTTATATAGCTGTGGGGTACTGGCTTAGAATTGTTCCCCCCCCCCCCCCCCCCCCAACTGTTCCCGTGGGTGCCGTAAGAGGCGACTAAGAGAATATCCGGGAAATGGGCAGCAGCATTTCCCGCAGTCCGCGTCAACATCCATTGCGATCATCAAGAAACCTGCCAAGCGTGGTGTATTAAGGAAAATCCCCCCATGAACAGAAACATAGAACCACGGCCCCCAGTTCCCGGCAGCTCTGCTATCCGTTAGCGGCTACGGTAGCGGCCATTGTAACGGTGGAGCAGGGGTGCGAAGAATCTCCGGCAGAGATCCGGCTACCAATCCCAAAAACGACCCCTGGCCCTGGCAACATACAATACACGCACGCTCATGATCGACGAAAAGATGGTCGAATTGAAGGAAGAGATGCTCAAGTTACGCGGGGATGTTATGGGATTATCTGAAGTCCGAAGACAGGGACAGGACACGATAATTCTAAATTCCGGCAACTTGTTCTTCCATCGGGAGGGAGACCAACAATCCCAGGGTGGTGTCGGGTTCCTCGTCCGCAAGTCTCTCGTTAACAACGTAGTGAAAGTCGATAGTGTGTCGGCTAGGGTAGCGTTCCTTATACTCAGAATAACCAAACGGTATTCGCTGAAGGTCATACAGGTATACGCACCGACCTCAATTAGCAAGTTGAAGTGGCAATGGGCAGGCCACATCGGTCGCAGAACTGATAACCGATGGGGAAGAAAGGTTCTCGAGTGGCGACCACGCACCATATATAGTATTATCTATGCACGCACCGGAAGACGATTTGTAGGCTGGCTCCCCGCTAGGTGGACCGACGACTTCGTCAAAACCGCGGGGAATCGCTGGATGCAGGAAGCTAGTAACTGGTCCAAGAGCCGTTCTATGGGGGAGGCATATGTTCAGCAGTGGACGTCTTTCGGCTGATAATGATTATACTGTTTTATAATATGTTACAAATTAAGTCAAATATTAATAGATTCTATTTTTTTATAACAATTAATGTGTGAACGTTAGCGTACAACGTGTGTATATTTATGTATATTTAAAACCTAGCTTAGAGCTCTGGGTGTGTGTGTGCTGGGCAAGCTTCACAATTATATTCAGGCTCTTATCAATTATTAGTTTAAAAAATGTATTAATAATTTGGTTTGACCAACAGTCCATGATGCTGTACTAGATAAGGTAATGGGTACTAGAGATGTTAACCGTGTTATTACTTAAATTTCAGATCCTATGACCAACATTCCACAAGTTCCCGCTGAAGTGTTATTTGATGTTGAGACAAATAATGAAACTGTTAACAGTAAGTACTTACTTTTTATCATAACTAGCTCCACCCGGCGGCTTCACCCGCCTGGTGATGAATCATGATGATGATAAAAAATATCTTATGTCCTTCCCCGGGGTAATATAACATAATCATTATCCTTGTCAAAGGGCGTTGAACCGATCTGGCATATCGATCCGCCGCCATTTTGTAATTTTTTCGAAATCGCGGCGCACGTTGAAAGTGGTTTGTATGGGTAGAGGACACATGTAGACGAACTGGTCAAGGTCAGGTAACGTGGTACCCTAATGTGTCTCGTTTCTGGATATTTGGAGGTAAAGGTCGACGTATGAGCACAAAGACAATAATTAAAATCTGAACGGATCGCAATGAAAGCGTTACGATCCGTTCAGCCGTTCAGGCGTGATCAGGTGTCGGACACACGAGTACAAACATTAAAAGAGATTACGTTAACGGTGAGTAAAGAGATTAGTATGAGAACGACATTGGATAAGCTGCAATTTGAATGCAATATAATGCAAATCTACGAACTACATAAGAACATATATATGTTGTTATGTAGTTTATGTAGTATGTATATACTACATGAAGAACTACATAAGTAATGCAAAATCTAGCATTTGTTTACTGGAGGGATAAGGCTATATAAAATGCCATGATAAAACTAAATAACTGTAGATTGATAGAAAAATAATGTATTGAGGGCGAGAGTGCTTGTTTGAATAGTACGTCGCTCGAGGTTAAATAAATATGGTACCGTTTGGATCTACTACTCTATGAGACACATAAAGATAATATATAGATAGAGAACTAATGAGATGTAAATACTATATGTTACTGAGGCCAGCGGCTTAAAGTCCTCTAAAGCACAGAAGAACTTAGATCTATAGTAGATACACAGATAACCATTCTACTTGCCTATTTGAGCACTAGTTCTGCTTGAGCGTACTTTGACTTGAATGTATAATAATATTGAATGTGTTTATTTTCAGGACCTACTCGACGGAAAGTTAGAACAGTCCATTCAAAAAAAATGGTTACTACACTAGAACGTGAGTTGTATAAACAAGTAACCAAAGCGAAAAGACAACTTCGCAAGTGCCGTAACAAAGCTAAAAGGCAAGCTGCAAACCTCAAAGCTGCCAAAAAACTCAGTTCGAATCCTTCATTCATAACTACTATCGATAGATTGCCCAAAGTAGCCAAAATATTAACCTTACTGCAGTTGCGAGAATCCAAAAAGAAGGATAAAGGCCGCAGATTTACGCTGGAGGAAAAAATTGTGGCATTGTCAATTTTAAAGCAAAGTCCTAAATGCTATAGATTCTTGCGGACAATCTTTATTTTACCGTCACCTCAAACACTCATCAAACTAATAAGCGAAGCAAACATAAAGCCAGGCATAAATAAAAATATTTTCAAGCAAATAAAACGGGCAACTGCAGCATTAAAAGCTGAAGATCGACTCTGCATACTGCTGTTTGATGAAATGTCGCTGAAAGCTAACCTAACATTTAATGAACGAAAAGATCGTGTTATTGGCTTTGTGACCGATGGTGAAACTATTAAACCTGACTTTGCAGATCATGCACAAGGTTTCATGATTCGAGGTTTAATATGAAACTATAAACAACCCGTTTCATACTCATTTTCTGCTGGAGCAACTAATGGAGTGGAACTGGCAAAACAAATGAAGAACGTAGTTGAAGAACTACAGGAAGCTGGGCTTATTGTAGTCTCATCGGTGTGCGACGAAGGCACAAACAATACAAGTGCTATATAATGTTTACTTCAGGAGACTCGTGGAAAATGTATAAGGTCAGGACTAGAGCCAAAAAACAATATAACTATTATAAATAATCAACAAATAGTTCCTCTGTTCGATCCTGGCGGATTTAATGAAATGCATAAGGAACAATTTATTGACCAAAAACTTGATTTACATATCTGATGACAAGCAACGAACAGCAAAATGGGAGCACATACAATTATTGCACCAAGTAAATCTAGGCTACGACGGAATTAGATTGATACCTAAATTAACAGACAATCATGTGGTTCAAAGCAAAATGTCCAAAATGAAGGTCAAATACGCTAGGTACCCAAGTGTTCAGTCAAACTGTAGCTTCTAACATGGGTTATTTAGCAGGTAACATGTGTACAAATACGCTAGGTACCCAAGTGTTCAGTCAAACTGTAGCTTCTAACATGGGTTATTTAGCAGGTAACATGTGTACAAATACGCTAGGTACCCAAGTGTTCAGTCAAACTGTAGCTTCTAACATGGGTTATTTAGCAGGTAACATGTGTACAAATACGCTAGGTACCCAAGTGTTCAGTCAAACTGTAGCTTCTAACATGGGTTATTTAGCAGGTAACATGTGTACAAATACGCTAGGTACCCAAGTGTTCAGTCAAACTGTAGCGTCTAACATGGGTTATTTAGCAGGTAACATGTGTACAAATACGCTAGGTACCCAAGTGTTCAGTCAAACTGTAGCTTCTAACATGGGTTATTTAGCAGGTAACATGTGTACAAATACGCTAGGTACCCAAGTGTTCAGTCAAACTGTAGCTTCTAATATGGGTTATTTAGCAGGTAACATGTGTACAAATACGCTAGGTACCCAAGTGTTCAGTCAAACTGTAGCGTCTAACATGGGTTATTTAGCAGGTAACATGTGTACAAATACGCTAGGTACCCAAGTGTTCGGTCAAACTGTAGCGTCTAACATGGGTTATTTAGCAGGTAACATGTGTACAAATACGCTAGGTACCCAAGTGTTCAGTCAAACTGTAGCTTCTAACATGGGTTATTTAGCAGGTAACATGTGTACAAATACGCTAGGTACCCAAGTGTTCGGTCAAACTGTAGCGTCTAACATGGGTTATTTAGCAGGTAACATGTGTACAAATACGCTAGGTACCCAAGTGTTCAGTCAAACTGTAGCTTCTAACATGGGTTATTTAGCAGGTAACATGTGTACAAATACGCTAGGTACCCAAGTGTTCAGTCAAACTGTAGCTTCTAACATGGGTTATTTAGCAGGTAACATGTGTACAAATACGCTAAGTACCCAAGTGTTCAGTCAAACTGTAGCGTCTAACATGGGTTATTTAGCAGGTAACATGTGTACAAATACGCTAGGTACCCAAGTGTTCAGTCAAACTGTAGCTTCTAACATGGGTTATTTAGCAGGTAACATGTGTACAAATACGCTAGGTACCCAAGTGTTCGGTCAAACTGTAGCGTCTAACATGGGTTATTTAGCAGGTAACATGTGTACAAATACGCTAGGTACCCAAGTGTTCAGTCAAACTGTAGCGTCTAACATGGGTTATTTAGCAGGTAACATGTGTACAAATACGCTAGGTACCCAAGTGTTCAGTCAAACTGTAGCTTCTAACATGGGTTATTTAGCAGGTAACATGTGTACAAATACGCTAGGTACCCAAGTGTTCAGTCAAACTGTAGCGTCTAACATGGGTTATTTAGCAGGTAACATGTGTACAAATACGCTAGGTACCCAAGTGTTCAGTCAAACTGTAGCGTCTAACATGGGTTATTTAGCAGGTAACATGTGTACAAATACGCTAGGTACCCAAGTGTTCAGTCAAACTGTAGCGTCTAACATGGGTTATTTAGCAGGTAACATGTGTACAAATACGCTAGGTACCCAAGTGTTCAGTCAAACTGTAGCGTCTAACATGGGTTATTTAGCAGGTAACATGTGTACAAATACGCTAAGTACCCAAGTGTTCAGTCAAACTGTAGCGTCTAACATGGGTTATTTAGCAGGTAACATGTGTACAAATACGCTAGGTACCCAAGTGTTCAGTCAAACTGTAGCTTCTAACATGGGTTATTTAGCAGGTAACATGTGTACAAATACGCTAGGTACCCAAGTGTTCGGTCAAACTGTAGCGTCTAACATGGGTTATTTAGCAGGTAACATGTGTACAAATACGCTAGGTACCCAAGTGTTCAGTCAAACTGTAGCGTCTAACATGGGTTATTTAGCAGGTAACATGTGTACAAATACGCTAGGTACCCAAGTGTTCAGTCAAACTGTAGCTTCTAACATGGGTTATTTAGCAGGTAACATGTGTACAAATACGCTAGGTACCCAAGTGTTCAGTCAAACTGTAGCGTCTAACATGGGTTATTTAGCAGGTAACATGTGTACAAATACGCTAGGTACCCAAGTGTTCAGTCAAACTGTAGCTTCTAACATGGGTTATTTAGCAGGTAACACGTGTACAAATACGCTAGGTACCCAAGTGTTCAGTCAAACTGTAGCGTCTAACATGGGTTATTTAGCAGGTAACATGTGTACAAATACGCTAGGTACCCAAGTGTTCAGTCAAACTGTAGCGTCTAACATGGGTTATTTAGCAGGTAACATGTGTACAAATACGCTAGGTACCCAAGTGTTCGGTCAAACTGTAGCGTCTAACATGGGTTATTTAGCAGGTAACATGTGTACAAATACGCTAGGTACCCAAGTGTTCAGTCAAACTGTAGCTTCTAACATGGGTTATTTAGCAGGTAACATGTGTACAAATACGCTAGGTACCCAAGTGTTCAGTCAAACTGTAGCGTCTAACATGGGTTATTTAGCAGGTAACATGTGTACAAATACGCTAGGTACCCAAGTGTTCAGTCAAACTGTAGCGTCTAACATGGGTTATTTAGCAGGTAACATGTGTACAAATACGCTAGGTACCCAAGTGTTCAGTCAAACTGTAGCGTCTAACATGGGTTATTTAGCAGGTAACATGTGTACAAATACGCTAGGTACCCAAGTGTTCAGTCAAACTGTAGCTTCTAACATGGGTTATTTAGCAGGTAACATGTGTACAAATACGCTAGGTACCCAAGTGTTCAGTCAAACTGTAGCGTCTAACATGGGTTATTTAGCAGGTAACATGTGTACAAATACGCTAGGTACCCAAGTGTTCAGTCAAACTGTAGCTTCTAACATGGGTTATTTAGCAGGTAACATGTGTACAAATACGCTAGGTACCCAAGTGTTCAGTCAAACTGTAGCTTCTAACATGGGTTATTTAGCAGGTAACATGTGTACAAATACGCTAGGTACCCAAGTGTTCAGTCAAACTGTAGCTTCTAACATGGGTTATTTAGCAGGTAACATGTGTACAAATACGCTAGGTACCCAAGTGTTCGGTCAAACTGTAGCGTCTAACATGGGTTATTTAGCAGGTAACATGTGTACAAATACGCTAGGTACCCAAGTGTTCAGTCAAACTGTAGCTTCTAACATGGGTTATTTAGCAGGTAACATGTGTACAAATACGCTAGGTACCCAAGTGTTCAGTCAAACTGTAGCTTCTAACATGGGTTATTTAGCAGGTAACATGTGTACAAATACGCTAAGTACCCAAGTGTTCAGTCAAACTGTAGCGTCTAACATGGGTTATTTAGCAGGTAACATGTGTACAAATACGCTAGGTACCCAAGTGTTCAGTCAAACTGTAGCTTCTAACATGGGTTATTTAGCAGGTAACATGTGTACAAATACGCTAGGTACCCAAGTGTTCGGTCAAACTGTAGCGTCTAACATGGGTTATTTAGCAGGTAACATGTGTACAAATACGCTAGGTACCCAAGTGTTCAGTCAAACTGTAGCGTCTAACATGGGTTATTTAGCAGGTAACATGTGTACAAATACGCTAGGTACCCAAGTGTTCAGTCAAACTGTAGCTTCTAACATGGGTTATTTAGCAGGTAACATGTGTACAAATACGCTAGGTACCCAAGTGTTCAGTCAAACTGTAGCGTCTAACATGGGTTATTTAGCAGGTAACATGTGTACAAATACGCTAGGTACCCAAGTGTTCAGTCAAACTGTAGCTTCTAACATGGGTTATTTAGCAGGTAACACGTGTACAAATACGCTAGGTACCCAAGTGTTCAGTCAAACTGTAGCGTCTAACATGGGTTATTTAGCAGGTAACATGTGTACAAATACGCTAGGTACCCAAGTGTTCAGTCAAACTGTAGCGTCTAACATGGGTTATTTAGCAGGTAACATGTGTACAAATACGCTAAGTACCCAAGTGTTCAGTCAAACTGTAGCGTCTAACATGGGTTATTTAGCAGGTAACATGTGTACAAATACGCTAGGTACCCAAGTGTTCAGTCAAACTGTAGCTTCTAACATGGGTTATTTAGCAGGTAACATGTGTACAAATACGCTAGGTACCCAAGTGTTCGGTCAAACTGTAGCGTCTAACATGGGTTATTTAGCAGGTAACATGTGTACAAATACGCTAGGTACCCAAGTGTTCAGTCAAACTGTAGCGTCTAACATGGGTTATTTAGCAGGTAACATGTGTACAAATACGCTAGGTACCCAAGTGTTCAGTCAAACTGTAGCTTCTAACATGGGTTATTTAGCAGGTAACATGTGTACAAATACGCTAGGTACCCAAGTGTTCAGTCAAACTGTAGCGTCTAACATGGGTTATTTAGCAGGTAACATGTGTACAAATACGCTAGGTACCCAAGTGTTCAGTCAAACTGTAGCTTCTAACATGGGTTATTTAGCAGGTAACACGTGTACAAATACGCTAGGTACCCAAGTGTTCAGTCAAACTGTAGCGTCTAACATGGGTTATTTAGCAGGTAACATGTGTACAAATACGCTAGGTACCCAAGTGTTCAGTCAAACTGTAGCGTCTAACATGGGTTATTTAGCAGGTAACATGTGTACAAATACGCTAGGTACCCAAGTGTTCGGTCAAACTGTAGCGTCTAACATGGGTTATTTAGCAGGTAACATGTGTACAAATACGCTAGGTACCCAAGTGTTCAGTCAAACTGTAGCTTCTAACATAGGTTATTTAGCAGGTAACATGTGTACAAATACGCTAGGTACCCAAGTGTTCAGTCAAACTGTAGCGTCTAACATGGGTTATTTAGCAGGTAACATGTGTACAAATACGCTAGGTACCCAAGTGTTCAGTCAAACTGTAGCGTCTTACATGGGTTATTTAGCAGGTAACATGTGTACAAATACGCTAGGTACCCAAGTGTTCAGTCAAACTGTAGCGTCTAACATGGGTTATTTAGCAGGTAACATGTGTACAAATACGCTAGGTACCCAAGTGTTCAGTCAAACTGTAGCTTCTAACATGGGTTATTTAGCAGGTAACATGTGTACAAATACGCTAGGTACCCAAGTGTTCAGTCAAACTGTAGCGTCTAACATGGGTTATTTAGCAGGTAACATGTGTACAAATACGCTAGGTACCCAAGTGTTCAGTCAAACTGTAGCTTCTAACATGGGTTATTTAGCAGGTAACATGTGTACAAATACGCTAGGTACCCAAGTGTTCAGTCAAACTGTAGCTTCTAACATGGGTTATTTAGCAGGTAACATGTGTACAAATACGCTAGGTACCCAAGTGTTCAGTCAAACTGTAGCTTCTAACATGGGTTATTTAGCAGGTAACATGTGTACAAATACGCTAGGTACCCAAGTGTTCGGTCAAACTGTAGCGTCTAACATGGGTTATTTAGCAGGTAACATGTGTACAAATACGCTAGGTACCCAAGTGTTCAGTCAAACTGTAGCTTCTAACATGGGTTATTTAGCAGGTAACATGTGTACAAATACGCTAGGTACCCAAGTGTTCAGTCAAACTGTAGCTTCTAACATGGGTTATTTAGCAGGTAACATGTGTACAAATACGCTAAGTACCCAAGTGTTCAGTCAAACTGTAGCGTCTAACATGGGTTATTTAGCAGGTAACATGTGTACAAATACGCTAGGTACCCAAGTGTTCAGTCAAACTGTAGCTTCTAACATGGGTTATTTAGCAGGTAACATGTGTACAAATACGCTAGGTACCCAAGTGTTCGGTCAAACTGTAGCGTCTAACATGGGTTATTTAGCAGGTAACATGTGTACAAATACGCTAGGTACCCAAGTGTTCAGTCAAACTGTAGCGTCTAACATGGGTTATTTAGCAGGTAACATGTGTACAAATACGCTAGGTACCCAAGTGTTCAGTCAAACTGTAGCTTCTAACATGGGTTATTTAGCAGGTAACATGTGTACAAATACGCTAGGTACCCAAGTGTTCAGTCAAACTGTAGCGTCTAACATGGGTTATTTAGCAGGTAACATGTGTACAAATACGCTAGGTACCCAAGTGTTCAGTCAAACTGTAGCTTCTAACATGGGTTATTTAGCAGGTAACACGTGTACAAATACGCTAGGTACCCAAGTGTTCAGTCAAACTGTAGCGTCTAACATGGGTTATTTAGCAGGTAACATGTGTACAAATACGCTAGGTACCCAAGTGTTCAGTCAAACTGTAGCGTCTAACATGGGTTATTTAGCAGGTAACATGTGTACAAATACGCTAGGTACCCAAGTGTTCGGTCAAACTGTAGCGTCTAACATGGGTTATTTAGCAGGTAACATGTGTACAAATACGCTAGGTACCCAAGTGTTCAGTCAAACTGTAGCTTCTAACATGGGTTATTTAGCAGGTAACATGTGTACAAATACGCTAGGTACCCAAGTGTTCAGTCAAACTGTAGCGTCTAACATGGGTTATTTAGCAGGTAACATGTGTACAAATACGCTAGGTACCCAAGTGTTCAGTCAAACTGTAGCGTCTAACATGGGTTATTTAGCAGGTAACATGTGTACAAATACGCTAGGTACCCAAGTGTTCAGTCAAACTGTAGCGTCTAACATGGGTTATTTAGCAGGTAACATGTGTACAAATACGCTAGGTACCCAAGTGTTCAGTCAAACTGTAGCTTCTAACATGGGTTATTTAGCAGGTAACATGTGTACAAATACGCTAGGTACCCAAGTGTTCAGTCAAACTGTAGCTTCTAACATGGGTTATTTAGCAGGTAACATGTGTACAAATGCGCTAGGTACCCAAGTGTTCAGTCAAACTGTAGCGTCTAACATGGGTTATTTAGCAGGTAACATGTGTACAAATACGCTAGGTACCCAAGTGTTCAGTCAAACTGTAGCTTCTAACATGGGTTATTTAGCAGGTAACATGTGTACAAATGCGCTAGGTACCCAAGTGTTCAGTCAAACTGTAGCGTCTAACATGGGTTATTTAGCAGGTAACATGTGTACAAATACGCTAGGTACCCAAGTGTTCAGTCAAACTGTAGCGTCTAACATGGGTTATTTAGCAGGTAACATGTGTACAAATACGCTAGGTACCCAAGTGTTCAGTCAAACTGTAGCGTCTAACATGGGTTATTTAGCAGGTAACATGTGTACAAATACGCTAGGTACCCAAGTGTTCAGTCAAACTGTAGCGTCTAACATGGGTTATTTAGCAGGTAACATGTGTACAAATACGCTAGGTACCCAAGTGTTCAGTCAAACTGTAGCGTCTAACATGGGTTATTTAGCAGGTAACATGTGTACAAATACGCTAGGTACCCAAGTGTTCAGTCAAACTGTAGCTTCTAACATGGGTTATTTAGCAGGTAACATGTGTACAAATACGCTAGGTACCCAAGTGTTCAGTCAAACTGTAGCGTCTAACATGGGTTATTTAGCAGGTAACATGTGTACAAATACGCTAGGTACCCAAGTGTTCAGTCAAACTGTAGCGTCTAACATGGGTTATTTAGCAGGTAACATGTGTACAAATACGCTAGGTACCCAAGTGTTCAGTCAAACTGTAGCGTCTAACATGGGTTATTTAGCAGGTAACATGTGTACAAATACGCTAGGTACCCAAGTGTTCAGTCAAACTGTAGCTTCTAACATGGGTTATTTAGCAGGTAACATGTGTACAAATACGCTAGGTACCCAAGTGTTCAGTCAAACTGTAGCTTCTAACATGGGTTATTTAGCAGGTAACATGTGTACAAATGCGCTAGGTACCCAAGTGTTCAGTCAAACTGTAGCGTCTAACATGGGTTATTTAGCAGGTAACATGTGTACAAATACGCTAGGTACCCAAGTGTTCAGTCAAACTGTAGCTTCTAACATGGGTTATTTAGCAGGTAACATGTGTACAAATGCGCTAGGTACCCAAGTGTTCAGTCAAACTGTAGCGTCTAACATGGGTTATTTAGCAGGTAACATGTGTACAAATACGCTAGGTACCCAAGTGTTCAGTCAAACTGTAGCGTCTAACATGGGTTATTTAGCAGGTAACATGTGTACAAATACGCTAGGTACCCAAGTGTTCAGTCAAACTGTAGCGTCTAACATGGGTTATTTAGCAGGTAACATGTGTACAAATACGCTAGGTACCCAAGTGTTCAGTCAAACTGTAGCGTCTAACATGGGTTATTTAGCAGGTAACATGTGTACAAATACGCTAGGTACCCAAGTGTTCAGTCAAACTGTAGCGTCTAACATGGGTTATTTAGCAGGTAACATGTGTACAAATACGCTAGGTACCCAAGTGTTCAGTCAAACTGTAGCTTCTAACATGGGTTATTTAGCAGGTAACATGTGTACAAATACGCTAGGTACCCAAGTGTTCAGTCAAACTGTAGCGTCTAACATGGGTTATTTAGCAGGTAACATGTGTACAAATACGCTAGGTACCCAAGTGTTCAGTCAAACTGTAGCTTCTAACATGGGTTATTTAGCAGGTAACATGTGTACAAATACGCTAGGTACCCAAGTGTTCAGTCAAACTGTAGCTTCTAACATGGGTTATTTAGCAGGTAACATGTGTACAAATACGCTAGGTACCCAAGTGTTCAGTCAAACTGTAGCTTCTAACATGGGTTATTTAGCAGGTAACATGTGTACAAATACGCTAGGTACCCAAGTGTTCAGTCAAACTGTAGCTTCTAACATGGGTTATTTAGCAGGTAACATGTGTACAAATACGCTAGGTACCCAAGTGTTCAGTCAAACTGTAGCTTCTAACATGGGTTATTTAGCAGGTAACATGTGTACATACTTACTATCATTACTTGTATATTACATTTATTTTAAAGCACTAACCCCTGCTTACGGAGACCAAACTTTGTAATTTTTAAATAAAATTAAAGTCAGATAGAAGAGTTAATATTCGATGCTCGGAGAGTTTGGTTCGGTGGTTGGTGCGGTCGTGGCATCTGACACGGATTGTTGGAAGGCGCGAGTTCGAATCCCGTCCGAGAATGTATATTTTACTCATATATATATATATACACATAAAATAATATTCTAATAATTATTATATCAACTTATGGGGCTGTATCAGGAGGAGACATGTGCAGGAGGGTATACATAATCCCGACAGACACGGTCCCTGGTTGGCGCTACACAGGGGAAATGCCAGGTGTTAGGACTCTTATCTATTTATGCAATTATCCGCCTTGGTGAGTACCATTCCAGTACCACATATTCTGACTCAACGCTGTAGCAAACATTGCAATTGCATTACTATGAGTATGTTAGGGCACTGAAGCAATAGAAATTACTGGATGAATTGAAGTACATAGAAATAGTTTGTTACCTTAGTTACTGCCCTCAACTTAGAATATAGTTATGGCCTGTAATTACCAACAAAGCCCGTAGAATCGATATCATGCATATCTCACGTATTGGTCTGAAAAAAAAGAGCAAAAACACACAGACACACAATCACTCATTGAACTACTTTAAAAGTTCAAAAGAGTATTTGTTAAAATATTACTTCATCAGCCGAACGACCCAGACACAATAGAAATTTCATTGTTATATGGACAGTCGACTGGTGAGGGGCTACGTTTTAAATTTATTTTGTTTCTATTTTCAGACAAAGGAATTTGCCGCAAGAATGCAGAGACACTGCGGACATACTGCTCTTCTTGCACTTGCAAACTTTTTGCACAGTAACACAAATCCCACTTGAGAACGATTTGAGAGTGCGTACACACGTAGTACTACTCATAAATAATGTAACCAGTGTTCATGTCCCTGGGGCTAACTGCGAGGAGTATTGTGAAATATTACTTACCCTCATTGTCACAGAACACTGCCAAGCCATCTTGACAGCATACCCGAAGTACGATTATAATAAATATTAAAGATAAAAATGAACCCAGAGTCATGAGTGTATTTTGTCAAATGTGCCCGCAGAACGTGTGCAAGGGGCAAGGGGTGCAAACGATGCATTACTGATATGGTCGCAAATCAAGAAAACGAATATATCCGGAGTAGAGAGTGTGCTGGTGGACGTTGGCTTGTTAGTGCTTCTGAATCTCTCCTCAGTTGTATATCGGCAGTACAGGATATAATGTACCTAAATACCTAAGGAAAACCTTATATACGAATAATTTAAAAGAACTGATCAAAACTATTAATTTGATTTTTGTTAATTTTTCATTTATTCAATGCGACATACATAAAGATAATTTAATTTTTAATTAGCCTGTCCTGCCGTTTTTTTATTCATAATTACCGCAAAGATATAAATAAAATTTTAAAAGGCAGGAGAGACTGCAGTGACGATGAAGACAGCTTTCAAATAAAATCAAATTACAGAATTGTATTTAGTGTTTTATTTAATAATGTTACGGAAAATTACTAGGCTTTGGTTTACCAGAACCACTATATACTTAAATTAAACTATGGATGTATGGCTACCATATACAGGGTGACTGGTTGAACACTTTACATATTGATATATAGTGCTCAGTACTCGATTCTCGTTCTAATTAAGAAAAAAAAATAGGTGCCTAATATTTACCTAATTTAACTTTAATTGTCTACTCAAAACAATAAACATGGTCACTCGCGGCGCGCGTGTAGTAATAAAAGCGCGGCGCTGCCGGGCGGGCGGCCGACGATCGCGGCATCCTTTGGCGGCGCGAGCGGCGCGGCCCTTTGGGTCATTAACCCCGTTCGGACGCAGCTTGATTCCTTTGAACGCGGCGCGGCGCTTTGGGTCATTAACCCCGTTCGGACGGTGTCCATAATTTTCGAGTTATAGCACATTCATAGAATGAAGGTTTCCTCTGTAGTTTAACGGTATTTTTTTAATTTTATTTTTTTAAACGTTTCATGTGACCATGAATTATCATAAAGTTATATGATTATTAACGGGATATTTACCGTGGTAAGGTTGTGGAATCTTGTCCACCGAACGCCATTACATACCAAGGCTAGTAAAGGAAACTATTGAGATCTCGAAATGCCAGAATTTCAATCGAGGTGATGGTTTTCAACTCGCCAGTGCGTGGAATCCAGTATTAGGTTGTTTTAAAAATAAAAGTCCGCGTTCAAAATGTGTTCAAAATACTATACGCAGTGATACAGTGAGTGTGTTTTGTCGGGACTTAGGATCGAGTTCGAGTTCCAGTGATAAAATTTAAACTTTATGACCAACCACCCGCATTCTTCAGTCTTCCCGTGAACATGGTGCATGTAACTGCGCCGAAATATCGGGAGCTCATTCCACAACCTTACCACGGTAAATATCCCGTTAATAATCATATAACTTTAGAGAACAACCGTGATAGTTTAAAACAATGAATTATCATGTCCTTGTTTATGTAAAGTGTTCAACCAGTCAGTCTGTATAATATGTATATACATATATTCATGTAGATGTATATTTATAGTTCTATCTCGTAATAACAGATGGAAGCACCATACTTGATTTTTTGTAATACCCATTTATGACGTCAAGAGAGACCTCTATTTCCGTATATTATTATAAAAACGTCCTCTGTGAATAAAACCTTCATGATCAAATGTTTATTGTAGTGCACAGAACAACACTTTGCAGAACAATATATTATATACTTAAGGAGTTGTATGTAGGTAGTGACTCAAACGAAATATAAAGAAGTCATCATTTTAGATATTTTAGTGAAGGATCGGTTTAGTTGGAAAATAATTTACTTTTCACCCGTTTATTGTATGTCTTTATTTTAATAATACCTACACTTTTTCACCCCTTTTGCATGAAATTAGCAGTTTAATACTAGGGCATGTAATATTTCTGATAATTTGAAAATTGACTGATCGTATCAGTAAAAGCAGTAGGTGTATGTTAATATTCAACGTTGCTTTATAAAATGCTAACAACATTTAAAAGCTTCCTGTACCTGTTATATTATATTAGGGGCTATACTTGGGAGGTTGTGATATTGATAAAGTAAAACCTATTCAACTGAAACTGTATGCTTGGTCATACATAAACAAATATGTATATATGTTCAGTTTGAGAACCTCCTGCTTATTAGAAGCCGGTTAACACGTAAACGACACCTATAAAGGATATAAAATACGTCGTTGCACGACAGACGACTTTGTGTTTCAGAAAATAAAATCTTCATTCTTAAATGTTTATTATCGTGCCACCTGGCGGTTGTAGGCAGTAACTTGTCACATTCCTACTAATGCACTGAAAATATTGCAGCGATTCTACCGAGATGTTCATTCTGCCACTAACCACTAGATAGCGCTATTAACAGTTCCTAACTTGCCAGAGCGTTTGTTTTAGCAGTTAATGAATTTATTGTAACTACTTATGTATACCGTTTGCTTGATTTAACTAGTTCAGTGTGAGCAAATATATTATTTCAGAAATCACTTAGGTATTTCAGGAAATCTGTTTTTCAACCGACATACGTACGGAGTTCTCAAGTGACGCGTATATTTTTTTATGTATGATCACGCATCACTTTTTACAAAGTCATTCGATTTTGATAATGATTTTTTGTTTGGTAGGGTATACTTACGAAGTGTTGAACTTGTGTGTGATGAACTTTAAATTCCCATTAAAATTCCATCAAATTGGGTCAAGCGGTTTTTGAGTTACACTCCAATAACTGGAAAGTATTTCGCCTTACGTAGCAAGGATCACTAAAAAGGGTAAAAAAATTAATATACGCGTCGAGTTAAGAACTTCCTCCTGTTGTGGAAGGCGGGTGACAAGTAACTATAGAACTTCCACTTGCACTAAGTATTTCAAGGCTACATTAGGAATCCGTGATAAGTACATATTATTCTTTTATTTTGCATAAATTGATACAAGTTCAGTATCATTCTCCCAACGTACCAAATCGCCAAAATGTTAACATTGAACAAAGTTATTTACCGCCTGTCGTACTCTCAATAGCAATACGTTCCACACCTTTAACCTGTGATTCAGGCGTCGCGCGCGAAGCTTACATTATTTCCGATTCAATTTGAGTATCGTACTACAGGCGAAGCCTCCGGTCCTCAGGCTAGGAGTTATATTGTTTCGCGGGACGCGCGCGTTCACTGAACGAAAGAATAGCAAGTAGTCATCCTCATCATCATCGTCATCTCAGCTGTAGGACGTCCACTGCTAAACATAGGTCTCCTCCACACATTTCCAAACGGACCGGTTGAAAGCGGCCTGCATAATACGTCGTCCTGCGACCTTTATCAGGTCGTCTGTTCACCTTGTCGATGGACGACATACGCTGCGCTTGCCGGTCCGCGTGGTCTCCGCTGCAGAACTTTCCGGCTCCTCTGGTTAGCTAGAAGTATAATTTAATATCGTTATTTAGGTAGTTAGGTCTGCTCTGTATAGATTAATGTAACGTACCCATTTTCAGATCTTTGTCATTCAGCAGTGAGTCGCCACCTGATGCCAATAAAGCGTCACTCGTACCCACAGCCGTCACCATGACACCCGGTCCAGAGCTGTGCCATCAATATATGACAACATTCTGCGTGATGCCATGCATTAGGTGTTAGTCAACATTGCATGTACAAATGCTCCAGGCGCTGTGTAGCTGCAGATATAATATTGTTCATCACAACATAACACAAGACTCTCAACGTTGTGAGCAGTGACGGGTGCACTAACTACCACTACTAGTACGTAGTACGGGTACTAGTACTGCGAATATAACCGCGCATAAGTACTCCCGTGTATTACATTACATGTAGGTAGGTACTTACATGTGCATTACCATTATAACTCGACCATTGTGGATGAGAAAAGCCGAACGATTGGCCTGTTTCCAGCCGTAGATCGATGCGGGCTGATGATAATGACGAATGATTGATGCGTATGATGTATAATATAATAAATAAAATGAAAATAAAAAAGCCTTTATTGCTACTACACATTTCATACATGGCAGGCAATACCAAAGAAAAGATGGAGAGATATATTCACAGAATGATGTGGACCAGTTTGGATATTTAATATAATTATGTAAAACAAGTGCAATTTGAAAAAAATTATACCGACTTCCATTCTATTACTTTGGTCATAATCAGTTATTGGAGTAAACTCAAAAACTACTAGCCTGAATTTGATGAAATTTAAACGGGACCACGGGGAGCACCAGCTTGACAAACAAAAATAATTTTGAGAATCAGTTCACCCTATCGAAAGTAATGAGGTAACAAACATAAAAAAAGCCAGTCGAATTGAGTACCGCCTCCTTTTTTTGTAAGTCGGTAGACAAAATAAAATGTATTCAGACTAATATCTGTCCATATTATTAGTATAAATACCCATTATCTTACGTCTAAGTTAGTTATAATTAGTTTAAATTAGTTCAGATTGACATTATTAAATTAGTGACATAAATAGCAACAATAGTTATAAATTCAAATAATAAGATAATGCGTAATAAATAATGCGTCTATTTGCCACTCTATTACATTATTACATACTGACTCCAATACGAATTCAAAAATTGTAATTATTTTGTCCCAAATAATTCATTAACAGATGGCGCTGTCAGTAAATGTGTGTGTAAAAATCTTATTTTATGAGTTTTAATCGATTTAGCTTCTTAATTTAGTCTATTTGCCACTCTATTACGTTATTACATACTGACTCCAATACGAATTTCAAAATTGTAACTATTTTGTACCAAACATTCACCAACAGATGGCGCTGTCATTCAATATGTGTGTAAAAATCTTATTTTATGAGTTTTACTCGATTTAGCTTCTTATTTCAATCCATACTTTACACATTTTTAGGAAGATATCAAATGTAGTTTTGGTATTAATTATATTTAATTCCACGAGTACATTACATAGGTCCTTACCTGCAGGATACCCATCATATCATCCTAAATAGTCAGATGAAGAATATTGCGTAATAGGAAAACCCAAGTCTCCCATATCCAACTATACCGTCGCAAAGCAATCAATATTTCTGTTTGAACAAAGTACCATACTAATTATGGTTACTTACTTGCGTTCCCTTTGTAGTCGGGTAAAAAACATACGTTAAATTGCTGTCCGTTGACACAGAATATCTAATAGTGGACCTCACACCTTGCAGTGGTCATTTCACGAATTCTTTATTTAAAGTTTCAATGCAAAGATTATTATTTAGACGGCCAGAAAAAAATAATTAAAAGGAATACATTTTATTGCCATGATTGTAAGCGTTGCTTAAGTGCTGGATAAACAGTTTTAAGTATTTCCGTTTTCAAAGGGAACCATTTATCATACAATGTGCAAGTAACACGTAGCTCTATGCAGTTGTAATAAGGATCAACATATTTATGTCACGAACAGTGGGCGGTTGGCAGCCCGGCGACGCGTCCTATTGGTGGACGGCGGTCACGTGTACACGCGTAGCGGCCCCTTCTGTGCAGGATTGGTTGTCTTTGAAGGTTCCGACAAACTCGCCGACTGAGCACGGGAAACGCGGCACAGGGACGCGGGAGGCGGGGATGCCGCATTTGTGCGTAGGGTTGTCGCTTGTCAGATATGACAGGATTCTAGTAAGTACGATTGATGTTTGTATTTAATATTATAATAATCTATTTCAGTACATGATATGATAAGATAAGATAATGTATTGGCCTTATAACTGTTGTTGATACATTGGGCATGTCAAGTTTACAGAATAATTGCGTTATATATTAACTTTTAATTAAAAATATCAATACAAAACCATTTAGAGAAAAGATCAATAATAATTACAAAATGTCACAAAATAGAGGTACCTACGTAAGCCGATAGAGACTGGGTTTGACAGACTTGTTAGTTCTGTAACAGTAGACCTCGCGAGCACATAAACTTATTAGCGGCAGTTTTTTACTTCATAACCTGTTATCTTCAAAACCACTTGACAATTTATGCTCATATCTGAAATTACTGTTTGAAGTCAGCTTCCTAATGTGTGCGCCAAATTTCATCATAATCGGTCAATAAATAGCGCCGCAGCAAACTTCCCCCTTTTTAAGGAAAGTATCCAACCCCACTCAAAAACGCCGACGACAAAATAAAATAGAACAACATGCATATCAAGTTCCGTGAAGATTGGTTGAAAAATGCAACCTGTATAGGTAGACGTACATACAACCTAACAAACATATGGACAGATGAAAGTCAATTTGGCCAGTTAGAGCAGAGACGCTTGGCTCGTTTGGTCGACTACTACTGAGACTAGAAAATATTCTCATTTGAAATCGTTATGCGAGTACCAAGTAGGTACTATTCAATACATATGTATCGTCTAATATATATTAAAATTACACGTAACATATTATACGAATGTGTCGCATACACATTCATACGGATAGCCGAGCTCCTCTGTACCTGCCACCTACTCTAACAAGGAAGAATGTGTAGGTACCTACATGCTAACAGTAATACGCAAGCATAAGCTTTTGTACCAAGTTTTTTATTTACTTTCGATGATGTATTTACTTGATGATGATGATGATAATGATTTACCTTGTATGATAGTAATTTAGAAGTTATGAGGGAAAAGATGAACCTACATGCCGGCCAGAATAATAACTTTCCTATTTTTATGTCGTAGTCGGGTAATGCAGTCACGGCCACCCATGCAGTGACCGCATCATACTATACTTAACTTGATGAGATGCTAAAAACGTTTATGTGGGAACTGAGAGCGCTTTCTGTTGTATCATACCTACGTTACGTCAAAAACAAAAGCATTTAAAAATGTCATGTTTTACAGCCACATTCACTGCACAATCGATATAGAAATACACAGTTTTTCTTCATTACGATTCGGTTTGATTTCCGAATTGAGTACCTACCTACAAGTTTTTTGAAATATATGAATACAGAATCCATTTTAGTGACAAGTAAAATGGATGGCATGGTTCCTCTGAAGATAGCTTTATAATAGTTTCAGACTTGGCCGTACTGACTTAACTAAATGGCCCAACCAGTACCTTAGCACCTTGAACACTTAAAATAACATGATTATAAGTATTTACTTATGTTCCTGTTCTGTTCACGAACCAATACGTACCTTACGCTGTTTGACAACCCTATCGGTATTCGCCGTCAGCCCGTTTGTGTATTTTTGGTAAATACCTAATGTTTCAACTTTCCTTCGTTCATTTGCTTTCGAACCTCTGTGCCGTGTAGGCGCGTCGCGTCGCCTAAATGTTAACAGTAGCGGCGCAGCCTCATTGTTCTATTTTCAAAATATAATGTTAACTTAACTTTCCTTGAGGGTATCCGCAACTTCCTATAGCAGTAGTTATCGGATCCGACGTTTCAAAATTCTATAAATTAATATAACAATGGCGTCGCCGCGTCGGCGGCGTCGGAAGCGCGTGGCAACTAGAAGTGTAGAACTTAGGTATTTGGTGATTCGTAGTGCTGTATCCCTGAAGTGAGCTGTGCTGCTGCTGCAGTCTACCTACCTAGAGGTGAGTTTTCCTTGCACTGCACGTGTTATCTACCAGAGCTTGTCCCACGATATGTCAACATGCGAGGCGTGCTTTCGCCGTTGCGAAGGGAAGCGTTATAAGAGTCGAGAACTCCTTATTTACTAAATAGTCTTCGTTTCCTCGCTGGAGGTGTGGTAGGCAGGTAGAGCGCAGAGCCGGCCGAAGTGCGGTAGCGTTACCTACTTATTGAGTGGTTAGCGGAGGACACGGGTTAAATAACTGGTCGAATGTGACGCTCCGACGCTTGTAAACAATCGGAGAAACTTTATTTAAATAAGTACTTAGGTACTTAGTGTATGTTCCGGGTGGTACAGCTCCGGCTCGCCCGTATTCATCATTCGAAATCCGGATAGGTATGAGCGAGTCCTTGTTTTGTTTACAAACCAATACAACTGTAGTATAGGTATGTTTTCTCAGAAAACTATTGTAGGTATTACTTATTGGCCTAATATGGCGACTGGCAAGTCTACGGGTAATTGCAATTAACTATTGTAGGTATTGCAATCCAGTGGAAGGAGGTACGCCGTGAACAAAACCACGGTCTGCCTTGCTCGATACAGAGTAGGTATGTATAAGTAGACACGGTACGTAGGTGTAGGTATATAATATAGTTGTACAATGTATAGTTGTACCGACGCAGCAGCGAGACCGCGCGGCGCCGGCCTGCCTAGACCGGACGGCGCCGCGCCGCGAGTCCGCACTTGCCGCAGACAACTGAGCGGTGTACAGCATAGTAATGCCAAATGCGTTGATTACACCTAACGAGTACAGTAACCCCGCCTTCCGAGCCGCTGGTTTTGAGTTGAATCCCGGACAGGTTGCACATTTGCGTGCACGAACATGTCAGTTTGAGCTGTGTTTTGCCGTATATACCTATGTAGGTTACCATATAAGCTTTTAAGTAGGTATTTTTTTATTATTAAATCCGAATGTCTGTTGTGCGTTATAGACAAGAAGATGACAACGTTCGTGCACGACGTGAGCACCCCAGGTGGAGGAGCGCGGCTCGCTGCCCCCGCGGGAGTAGGTGCGGCGCGGCGGTGGCAGCATTGTGCACGGCGGATGCTGGTGGTGCTGGTGCGACAGCGTCATGCAACGCCGGAACAACGTCAAGGTACCAACACCTCACACAACATAACAGCAGCATAACTTGAATGACCAGCCGTCTGAGCATGGATCTCGATTCGATAAACTGACTTTCATCAGCTATTTACCTAACTTGGTCGGCGGGCTATTTTCCGCACCCATGCCGTCTTGATGCGGCACTTTGTGCGTGATGTCGGGTGGTGCGCGTTAGTCCAGCCACCCGATGTCGTCGAAGAAGGCCAGCAGCTCGCTGATGCCGGTGCAGGCCTCCTGGACGGTCCTCGGTGTTCCGAGGTGTTCTGCCCGTTGTGACGCCACGCTGCTGCACTCCATAATGACGTGCGCGGCCGTTTCGTCTGCCTCCAGGCACCCTCGGCACAGAGGGCTGTCTGTAACACCTAACATAAACAGGTGTTTGTTTAGTGAGCAGTGTCCCGTGACAAGACTGACCATTCGTTGTAGTTTGTCACGTTTCAGATTGCGGAGTTTCCTAGAGTAAGTACTTCGAGTTGAGCTTCGGGAAGGCCTCTTTAGACTGTCTGCAATCTGTGATACTTGCCCAGTAGTCTTGATGTTTCCTTTTGGTTGTGTCATGTATCCATGCTAGGATTTGGCTGAATGGTAACGGGATCATTGGTTCCGGTCCGTTTGGACATAAGTTGGAACCTCTCCTTGCTAACTCGTCTGCCGCATCGTTGCCTCTGGACCCGCTGTGTCCCTTTATCCATTGGAGTCTGACATGGTTGGTTTTACTTACTTGCTCCAGTAGATTGTGACACTGTTTGATTAGCCCTGATGAGTGATTGTACCGTTGTAGGGCTCTTAATACTGCAGCGCTGTCAGAGAGTATTCTGATATTAAAGTCAGTTACCTTCCTCCTTAGTGCTGCTGTTGACGCTTGGATCATCCCCACACATTCCGCCTGGAAGATGGAGCTATGCTTACCCAAGCCTGTAGTTATATGAATGTTCAGATCATCCGAGAACGTACCCGCGCCGGTGCCAGTTGTAGCTTTAGAGCCATCTGTGTATATTCTTACTTCCTTAAGCCCTGAGCTACTACTAGGCTCCTCGTGTAACTGTATCTTATAGCTTTTAGTGAAGAAGTATTCTTTGTGCTGTTTGTCGTATATTGGTTGCATGATTGGATTGCCTGTCGCTACTTCGTCTAAGATGGTTGTGTGACGGGACAGACTATCGTTTTCCCAGAGATGTAAAGCCTTTAGTCTAAACGCGGATGCTGCGGCTTCTTGCTGGATGTGTAGGTGCAACGGTGTGATTCCTAAAAGAGCCTCCATTGCTGTTGTAAGAGTCGTTTTTATGCTTCCCGTTGCAGCCAAGCATGCCAGCCTCTGGATTTTTTTCAGTTTTTCGATGGTTGTGCTCTGTGTCGTTCTGGGCCACCACACAAGGGCCCCATATGTTAGACAGGGTATGATTATGGTATTGTATAACCACATGGTTATTTTTGGGTTGAGCCCCCATGTTTTACCGATCATCCGATTGCATTGCCAAAAAGAAATGCTGGCTTTTGTTATTTTGTTATCTAAGTGCTTGGCCCAGTTAAGTTTGTTGTCCAATTATTCCCAGATATTTTACATCTTCGGACAGTTTCAGCTGCGTTTTGAACAGGCTTGGTAATGTGTTATTGCCGAGCTTTATCTTTTGTGAACATCACAAGTTCTGTTTTGTTAGGATTCACTGATAGTTCATTATCTATGCACCATTTTTCGACAACCTTTAGTGCTGTATTCATAAGATCACAGGCCACAGTCGCGAATTGGCCAGGTATGAGAATCGCAATGTCGTCGGCATAGCCTACCGTGAAGTACCGTTGTGCGTTGAGTTTGGATATGAGATCATTCACGACCATGTTCCATAGTAGCGGCGACAGTACACCACCTTGTGGGCAGCCTCGTGCCACCACTCCCTTGGTCGAACTATCAAGATCTATCCGTACGGCTCTCAACTTTAGCATGTTAATGATCCACTCCACTAGTGTTGTTTCAACCCTATGTCTGAGTAGTGCTGTTCGGATGCTGTTGAAGCTGGTTTGGTCAAAGGCTCCTTCAATATCTATGAAAGCACCTAGACATAACGCCTTAGTTTGAATGTTATGTTCTATTTTAGACACTATCTTATGTAGTGCCGATTCTGTTGACTTGCCTGAACTATAGGCATGTTGATCTGGGTGCATTGGTATTTCCGTCAGTATCTTGTCTCTAAGGTATTTATCACTCAGTCTTTCTAGTGTTTTTAGTAGGCATGATGTTAGGCTAATGGGTCTGTAGTATGGGGTAGCTATTTACCTAATCTCTAGTACGGATCTCGCTGCGATAGATATATCGCGGGATGTGATCTGTTGGCATAGTTGGTGCAGCCCTGCATTCTGGACCTGGTCCTGGGTTCGATCCCAAGTGTGCATGAACAATGTCTTAAGCTGTGTCTGGGTGTGTATGCAACTATGTATATCGGTCATTAGGTTACCCTAGTGTGCCATGGTAGCCTCATGGAATATTGTAGGTAGGTAGGTATGTATTTATAGTTTGGATAGTTATTTGTAAGGGATGTATTGTGCATTTCCCCCGCCAGTCTTCCTTAGTGTAACTGAGTATGGCCCTGAGACGCTGGCACACCTGCTAGTGATGTTGGTGGTATGTTAGATGATGTATGTTGCTACGCACAGCACTACAGATAGTACTTCATTCTATGGTTAGATAGGATATCAAAGCGATTGTTGCAGTGATGATAAGCTATGCATCTAGCAGAAGGGTCAGATCACAAAATTCAAAATGACAGTAGGTGGGATTGATTCAAGATATGAACATGTAAAAGTTCTACATAGATAAGTGCATGTATACGGATTGTCCATAGATATGCCTGTAACCATCCAACCTTACAATGGATAACGGTACCTTTTGTAAGTACTGCAGTGTAGTCGGCGCCTGCACTATGCTACAGGGTAAGGTTGACTATCAGTATGTACACAGTACATGTGCAATGTACACAGTTTCAAGCAAATTATACTGTGATGTTCAACTGATTTTACTCGGGTTCCATGTACCTACATGTCCCTAGAGCCTCTGCGTGGAAAACACAGAATTAGACTAACCATAGGGAGGCGTACGTTCAGCAGTAGATGTCCTATGGCTGAGATGATGATTATAACTATTGTGTGAACAAATGTAACGTGTAATAAGTTGATAATGTTTATACTTATTGTGTGTGATTGTCTTGTACAAAAATTTTGTTTCTTTCATTGGAGTAGTGGTCTCCAGGCAAGTCTTATCTCCAGCAACAGTTTATTCAGTATCCAAAATGAAATCCTGGATATACTTGTAGCCACTTTTCTTTCGTACAATAAAATTTAATTAATTTGATTTCTGGATCCTCTGTTGTCAGGATGGAATGTGAAGCTGTCGGTGTTCCATATCTGTACGCACATCAATACAACTGTAGTGTCCGTTAGTGCAAAACAACAGTTTACTAAATGCATTATAAAAGTACTACTAGATTATTAAAGTACATACTCCTATCTATTATAGTCATGTTAATAATTTCATTAAAAGTAAAAATTTTATATTTATATTATTTCTCTATAAAATAAAAACCTGCAGAACTTCCTGACGATATGTGTATGTGCCATGTCAAGGAGTAGGTGCCGTCTTCTGTATCTGGCTCTTCATCAGAACATACAGATATCCCTCCTGAACCACTGGACCATTCGTAGACTTCATGTAGTGGACCTCCTGCAAGTGCAGATCAGAGGCCAATAAGTTGAGTGGCGATGCACACGCCTGCTTGTTGCCACTTTGTTGTTTATCTTTTTGTTATGGACAACTATAGGTAACAAATTGAAATTAAGATTTAGGTATATCAAATACTCCGGTCTACAGTCGCTTAACTGTAAAAAAATTAACTTGTAAGTCAACATGATCAGAGATATGACCGTTTATGTTGCATATTTTTAATTTTGCAATTTCACATAATAATCAAAACTTATTAACTTACTTAAAATCATGAAATTTGCATTAATCTCTTTGGTTTTGATCATTATGGAAAAGTTGTAATTATACTTAGTACCTACATACCAACAAGATAGAACTTTAGCGCGCCCAAACGCACTTGTGTATGGTATTCAAATTTGGCAAAGAGATGGATTATATCCCAGGGAAGGACTAAGGATACTTTCACTATCATCATGAAGCTATCACCATGCAGGTGAAACTGCGGGCGTAGCAAGTATTGAATAAGTGTCCTGTTCTCAGACGTAGCCCCTCCCATCGGTCAGCCCCCCGGCCCTGGCTTGAGCGGTTATGAGCTCACACCCAACTCCAACTGCACCCCTCGTGGTCGCAGCGCTGAGCTAATGCCGATGCTGATGCTGCTGTGCTAGATCCTGGTCATCATCTCCGGGTTCAAGACTCCTCTGATGCTGGGTAAGAAACTTTGCTTGAACTTACATAACGTAATATTCGACTCCAATAGGATTTGAATTCGAATCCTTCTAATATCGATTCTGGAGGCAATTCTAATGTTTAACAATGTACAACTATATCTGCAACTGCAGTTCAACTCCGGTTGTATTTCGATTATTGCACCAAGAACCATTCTAATATTTCTATAGACCAATAGGAATCTTAACCCTATATAATGTGTACATTAACTATGGACGACTACCTATGAGTTATCGTCGCGTTCATGACGTATCGTGTTAGCAGAATATATAAAGTAGTATCGCTCGCTGATGTCAACAGTAACGTATAGCAGCATATCTATATTAATATTATATAGAGGAAAGATTTGTATGTAAGTATGTTTGTAACGAATTGGCTCAAAAAGTACTGGACCAATTTCAAAAATTATTTCACCATTGGAAAGCTATATTCACACTGAGTAACATAGGCTATAAAAAATCATTATCATATTCAGATTCAGCTAGTGAATATATAAAAGTCGGCATTCAGTCGATACCAACTGTTCAACATTTCAAATTTAAAGGTATTGTTGTGAACCAGTAACGAGTAAGTCACTGGCCTGATGTTAATTGTCACACTTGCCCGTAACAGTTCAATGTGAATGAGAATTTGAAATGTCTTGCTCTATTTGCCAGAAAACATTGCCCTTCACACGGAAACACGTTAATGTTGGCACACTACTGCTTCACGGTTGCATAGCTGTGAGAGATGTGGTACTTCCCCGGGGCAGCTTGCAAGAATCCTACCTCTAGATCACGGCTGGAATGAATATTGGAGACTCCAACCAAACGTACCTACGGGATGGATACCTGACTGACTGACCGGTTGGCACAGTTGATATCAACCTTGCCTTCAGAGTCCCGGGTTCGATCCCCGCACTGGGTGCATGAACATGTCAGGTTGAGCTGTGTCTGTGTGTTGATATCAGTCATCAGGTTACCACAGTACAGGCTAAAGCTTGGGAGCTGAACACCGCATGTGGATTTGTCCCATATTATTACTAGTACCTAGTTTTTTCTGTGAACAGTAGACCTCGCGACCTCGCTGGCAGTACTTCACCACCTATTATGTTATATCGGAAACCTGTTGCCAATTATGCTCATATTCGAAATTCCTTTTCGTCAGGTAAGTACCTAATGGGTGTACCAAATTTTATCAAAATCGGTCGATAAATAGCTCCGCACCAAACTTCCCCCCTTTTTAGGAAAAGTGCTCCTCCCACTCAAATCGGGGACGACAAAAAATTACACACACGATGAAAGTCAATATGGCCGGTTAAGCCGCCGCGCCGCTTGGATCGCTCGTCAAATATAAGTATCCCATAAATAATGTGACCGGAATTAATTAATTAATTTCTATAATAATTGATTTGTAAGAGCAATGTTGAATAGATCAAATTGTACTTATTTACGATTCGGCTGTGGTTCATACAGTGGGTTTGTAGCAATGATTAAATTTATCTAAAAAGAATTGCGTATAATATCCATATAGGTACCTAGGTACTTAAAAAATGCTCATGAACGTAGACAGGAAGGGAAGGTTGCCAACTAAACCTAGATGGCGCTGTTAGGTATTTTGCGAAGCTTTCAAGTTGCTTCAAAATTCCGTACGCGCTGTAATCGACAGTGGTTCAACAAAGTTGAGTACCGTTGTGTGTTAGTGCGATGGGGAGCAGTAGATGGCGCTCTAGTAACCATCCTTGTAGTAGAGCCGCGGGGCGGTTCGTCTAATTACCTTTTACTGTTGAGGGACCATTTTATTTAAAACTAGCTGCTCTCCGCGGTTTCACCCGTGCGGTAATGGATGATGACGATGATGAACCTTATAATAACCTATGTTACTTAGAGTAAATGTAGCTTTCCGATGGTGAAATAATTTTTGAAATCGGTCCAGTACTTTTTGAGCCAATTCGTTACAAACATACTTACATACAAATCTTTCCTCTTTATAATATTTTATTTAAAAAATCGTTCTTGTCATGGACCACCCTGTAAATAGAATTCAACGCCAACAGCAAAGTAAGAAAACGTCTATACCTAAGTAGAACGTGTTCCCTACTAGCATTGATTCACGCAGGTTTGGCGCGAGAAGAGTGTAGGGATGTCAACATCGCCACAAAACAAGTGGACATCGCAGCTACGTTTTGTTGGTAGCATACCTGCGCAACGGAAAATGATGACATTAATTAACTGCAAACCCCGACCGCTCTGCCCGCACTCACGTAATGAACGCCGGCAAGCGTTCCCTGCCCCCCACCCACCGCCTCACACCACTTTTATCGCAATGAGGTTCTACTTACTGGGGCTGGTGGCCGCGCGCTCTAAGTACTTTGCCAACAGTTACATATCTAAATATTTGACGAAAATTGTATAATAGAGATAAGCAGGTATTTCATTGTAATGCGATTTTTGTGACTCCATACCTTTTATATATACCTTTTATTTATAACTTATGTATCATTGGTTCAGTGCTCAGTATTAGTATTTTTAGAATCTTTGGAAATTGCCATTTGACACCAGAAACTGAGCAAAATTAATGAATGTATGTTTCAACTTGAATGTATACGCGGACCACTTCGTGAGCTTCCAGGGACCGCCGGCGGTGAAGCGCGGCTGCCACTGGTGCAGTGGACACTCTCCGTGACACGCAGCACTCCCACCCGGCGCGGGCGTGGGCGCAGCGTCGGCTACACCGCTAGTACTGTGCACCGCAATGTTGGATATGTCACCGGTATGTCTACTTTTAAACCGACTTCTATAAAAAGAGATTCACAAATCAACAAATTTATTTTACGTAGGTACGAGTATGTTCTCTTAACTTTAATGTGAACTGGTTTTGATGAAAATATTTTTTTGAAAGCTGGTGTTGCGGCTTTACTCTCCTTTAACGTCCGTCGAGTTGAGGGTTGATAGTTTTTTACAGAAAGTTTACATTATTACTCGTATAAGCACACACGCCTAGTTTCAACCTGCGGAGTAGCATAGTTTTTAGAAAAAAATATTTAAAATGAATTATTTTTGAACTACACAATGCTGTGAACAACATTGTGTAGTATTTTAATTTATTTGTTTAGACAATGTTGTTCATGACCTAATTTGGAAGCGGGCACCTAAGTTTAACCAGCTAGTCGGAGAGCCCATATTACGTGAGCACGCCGCATGCTGCTGGCGGCCGGCGCGCACACACACAACACTCCTGCCGCTCATCAACTCTTACTTATTATTCGTATCGTAAACATCAACGCGTCACGCTTCCGTGTACAAGTTATGAGTGTAGGTGTCTATGTCACAGTGCGCCCTAGATACATGACAGTTTGTACTGTTACGACACGTTAAGCTACACATTATGCAGTTATTCGTGCTAGGGCCACAGAATATGAACTGTAGTTAAGCGTGTGCACTGCGCTCGTCACCCCGAAACGTTACTTACTTAGCAAGTATATGTCAGTATTTCGACGCCACAAGGCAATTCATGCATAATATTTAAATTGTTTAAATGGTTTAGACATGTGGAGAGAATGAATGAAATGAGAATGACTAAACAGGTATACATGGGACAAGTAAACGAAAGTGTTGGAAGGGGAAGACCTAGGCGAACGTTCCGAAATCAGATTGAAGACGTTCTGAAAAAAGGCCAGGTCAAAAGTACCCTAAACCGACGCTTATGTATGAAAGGATTGATGAGTATAGATGAAGCGAAAGAGATATGTCAGGATCGTGGTAAGAGGAAATCCGTGGTCTCTGCCTACCCCTACGGAAAAGAGGCGTGATTTTATGTATGTATATTTAAATTACGATTTAATGGTAACATTATATTATAGTACATTTATTAAACAACACTAAATATTTATTCTTAGGCAATAGGGGTATGCTCAGCACTGTGCTGCGTAGACACTTCGTCGATGCAAGGCTGATTTTCAGCATACTCCTTTTTCTCGAAGAAAGGTGTCACTCGAATATTTGAGAGTAGCAGGTTAGAATGATCATTCAGTAAAACCCAGTTCCCAACTGAGTTTTACCGAATCTCAATATGTTACAATTCCTATTTAACAGCTTAGATATTATTTATACAGAATGATACTGATGATAAATTCATACAGAATCTGATTATATATGACGGAGAAAGCACCTCCGGAGTGTTTTTAAGTGGGGTCGGAGGGTTCTAGAGTGGAGAACACGGACTGGCAAGCGCAGCATAGGTCATACACCGACATGATGGACAGACGACCTGATAGAGGTCGGTCAGACCGGTCCTTTTGGAAATTAGTGGGGCAGGCAATATGTTCATCAGTAGACGTCCTACGGCTGAGATGATGATAAAGATGAATACACAAAATTATTGTTTTACTCACCATGGTTAACCTACAGATGAAAAGTTTAAAAGGCTCAATGAACAATGAATGATGTGTCGTCATGTGTCGTAACAACCCCAACCCATAGTTGGCAGTGAGGCGATAGCGCGCGTACATACGAGTACTCATGTTGGAGGCATTAGTACCTAGTCATGTGGAAGGCAACCGCACCACACAAATGAACACAACTAAGTATCACATTGCACGTTCCAAATGTATACAATGCTTTGTCGATACAAAGTGTGTTTGGAGGTTGTGAAATTATTATTTATTGTGGTCTAAATAATGATTAATTATTGTTTAGCTATTGAGGGTGGTTACTACGTTAAAATAATAAGAAAATATAATTATAATAAAAATAATAATTAACATTTTAGACTAAAATTGGCAGGTGCCGTAGTCTCTTCCATAGCCCACTATCTCCAAATTCAAATTCATTTATTAGCTTAAATACAGGTACAATAAGAGTTAGATACAAAATGTTAGTCCTCTATGTTTCACCTTTTCAGGCATGCTAAAATTGTTACAAAATAATATACTTAACTAAACATAATCCAAATAATTATTAACTAACCAATTTAATATAATATTATATAACAATTTCATTCACATAAACTTATCGCTAAGATATTCATGAATAGAATAATACCCCTTATTGATGAATAATTCGTGAAGTCTTTTCTTATATAAGTATATGAACGCAATCTGAGTCTAATATGTATTTGGGTACATGATTATACAGTTTTGGGGCCATACCAAAGACACTCTTATTGAATAGTGCAGTTTTATGTTTTTGTACACAAATTTTACTATTATTAAGGTTGCTTTTGGAAAATTCCTCATGCAGGCCGCTTCCAACCGGCCCTTTTGGAAAATCATGGGGAGGCATATGTTCAGCAGTGGACGTCCTACGGCTGAGATGATGATGATGATGAAGGTTGCTTTTTAAAAATGTAAATAGTTTTAAGTTATTCCAAATAAATAATATAATTTCATAAATATATAAGCATGGAAATGTCAATATATTTAATTTCTTAAAATATGGCTTAAGAGTCTATTGCTCGTAGATGACTAACTGATCTTAGACACTTTTTTTGAGCTCTGAAAATTTTCTCCCTTTCTGTACAATTACCCCAGAATATAACTCCATAACTCCATAGCGCTCCCTTAATCAATAGTCTGGCCATTTTACCCATATTTGAAATAGTTATAAGTACCATGTTACCCTTCATCCAACATTTTTTCTGTTTTTATACTCCTTTGTATTTTTATACCAAACAGGCCTCTAAGTGTTGGCTACAGCCCCACTTATGCCTTTGTAAAGGGCCGGATTAAATCCGTGAATTTGTTTTAATACAAATAAAATATGTCTAGCTTCTCTCCGCGGTTTCACCCGCGCGGTGATGGATGATGATAATGATGAATCTTATATAGCCTATGTTACTCAGGGTGAATGTAACTTTCCAATGGTGAAAGAACTTTTGAAATCAGTCCAGTACTTTTTGAGCCAATTCGTTACAAACATACATACATACAAATCTTTCCTCTTTATAATATTAGTATATATATGCCATCTCACCATCCATCCAAAATATTCTGTTTTTATACTACATTGTATTTGCTACACCTAACAGGCCTCTAAGTGTTGGCTACAGCCCCACTTTTGCCTCTGTAGAGGACCCGATGAAATCCATAGAACAAAATTCAATTAATGGAATATTAATAGTTAATGTTTTATTGAACTGAATAGATAAATGTTCAAAATCAAAATTAAAATATATTTATTTGCAAGAACATAGGTTATTTTAGTTGCAGTTGGTATTGCAATACATTGGTACTCCGTGTTCTGCCTTTTAAGGCAAGCAAAAACAAAACTACATTAAAACAATCAATTATTATGTAGGTAAATTAAATTAAAGTAGTAATTAAACACTGACTAATACACTCTAGTTAATATAACTACCTACACTCTGATCAAACAATGACTGTCATAATTATAACATATTAGGGAATAGAAACATATTATACAATTAAAATTATATATAAAATTAAATATAGCAGTCCATCAACATATTTTAGGTAAGTACCTAACAACCAATTCACCTACACTATCGTTAACATTTTATAATTTAATTTTTAAATGTTAAAGCACATAGATAACATATGCATTGTAGATAAATACCTACTATAAAGCTTAGACTAGTCTCAAACGATTACATGTTCATTGTTAGACAACGAGTACCTACCTATGTGTTACATTTACTGGTTCTTCAAGTTCAAGTCATTTATTTCGCTTTAAATTGTGGTTACAATGAAAGATCTTATAGCTATAATGTTTAGTACAACACAACTTTTGGCATGCGAAAATTAAAATCTTAATCTAAAATTATATTAAATTTACGGTAATATACATCAAAATTCTAAGTTAACTAGGAAAAACCAACTAATATGTTTATAATACACGACACTGTAGGTACTATACTCTATATTACTATTTTAATGATAAACTAAAATTATACTATATGTTTGATATTAGGATGGGTTATATTTATGGTCATTATGTGAAAGGGAATGATTAATTTGATAAAAGCTACAATCAGTTAACCATCTGAAAAGTTTGACTTTGAATTTTGGGAGTGGAAGGGATTTTAATGATTCTGGGATTTGATTAAACACTCTTAACGCCATAATATAACAATTTCTGCGGTAAAGCTCATCATTACACTGCGGAAACACTAATCTGTTCGGAAATCATGGTTCTGTTATTGTTCATGGTTATGTTATTGTTCATGTTTATGTTATTGTTCATGTTTATGTTATTGTTGGACTTTACATACCTTAAGATTTAATATTTCTGTCTGTCCCCGACACTAGGTCGTTCGACTTGGACCCCAGGAGTGAGGTTCTCGCCTGCATATGCAAATAACAATGTTAATTAAATGGTGTTATGCCGAACAAAACATAGTTCATATACTTTACATACTCGTATATATAATTGTGCAGTATTTAGTTGATTATTGTCCTGAGAGTAAGGGACGTGTGTGGCGAGTACCTACGCGTGAACAAGCAGGTATGTGCTGCAGAACATGTCATAGTGTGTAACTGTTGGGATGCTTTACTGCATGTACAGAATACTTGCACTTGCGACATAATTTTCATCAAATTTGATCCCACTATACTTATATGTACCTATAATCAAATATAAAAACATTGGCTGAACAGATTTGTATGAAACTTGGAGTGGAAATAGATGTGTACATACCTATAAACATAATAGGCAATTTACATATTTAGAGTGTTTCCTTAAATGAATGTTGCCTCTACAGCTTAGGATTATTGAAACTGGTGGCGCGAAGTGGTCGTGAACAACTGCACGATGTGCTGAGGTTCGGAAGAGAGGAGGCGGCGCGCGGCGTCACGTTTACTAATGCAAGCGTTCTAGATTGTAGAACGTGGATGTGCTGGCGCGCCCTCTCGCGGGAAACGGTAACTGTGGCTCGGTGACCCGCACGCCAAAACGTTGTACCCAAATGTTTTATACACAGATAAAGTATTGTTTCTACTCACCAATAGATGGCGTTACTTGGAACTCGCGATGCGTAGTTTCAAAAGGTTTTTTCTTGGAATTATTATAATACGCCCGTTTGGATCCAATTATTAAGGGAGTTTTGTACGATATAAACGAAGATTTTAATGCCTGAGCTTTAGCGAGAACTTATTCGATCTGTTGTTTTAATTTTCTGACATAGTAGGTTTTTCTGTTGAACGTGTCTGCGAAATTGCTTGTGCAGAACTGGAAAGTCATATATTATTGTGTGTATATCGGCCACCAGCATCTAATTTCTGTAATTTTATGTCCATAATGGAATGTGTACTCAAGAGATTAACTAAAAGCAATAAATCAATCATTGTATGCGGTGACTTCAATATTGATATTTTGGTAGATTCAACTGATAAAACTAATCTTATCTCTTTGTTTAAATCTTTTAATTTGAATTTTTTGTTCAGTGAGCCAACTAGAGTAACCGACTCTTCATCCACCTGCATTGATAATATTTTTTCAAACTGTAAGACTACAGAAAAATCAGTAATGGTGGGAGTTAGATCAGACCACAATGGCCTCGCTATCAAATTCGAAATCGGGAGAACTAAGAAAAATACCATTATCGAACATAGGCCGCTAACAAAAGGTAAACTAGAAAAGCTTAAACAAAATATAGAGTTGAAACTTAGTCTGGTGGAATTCACTTCTGAAGATCCACATGACATTTATAGTACATTATTTTCATTAGTAAGTACAGAATTTAATGAAATCTGTCCGAAGAAAAAACTGCAGCTCAACGGTAGGTTACAATTTGGTGACTGGTCAACTAGAGGTATTCGAAAAAGTAGAGACATAATGTTTGAGTTATATCACAAAAAATCTTTAACTTCTAGTAAAGATTTTCATGATTATGTAAGAAATTACTCAAAAGTTTTTAAGTCAGTATGCAAACGCGCAAAAGCTTTGTTTATAAGGGATAAAATTCGAAAATCTAATGACAAAATTAAAACAGTTTGGAAAACTATTAATACAGAGACCGGCAAAAGTAAATCTTTTAATTCAGAATATGTGCTAGAAATAGATAACCAAAAAGTTTCAGACCCAAGTCATGTTGCGAATTCATTTGAAAATTTCTATTCCAATATACCACTAGAAGTCACCAAATCTCTTGATTCTTGCCCTTGTGTTGCAGTGGGCTTTCTGAAAGACAACTTCCCGCTCCAAATTCCTGAGTTTAGGTTCCGACATATATCTACTTTTGAAATAATAAAAACATTTAAAAGTTTAAACGTTAAAGCAACAGAGGATTTATGGGGATTATCCGTAAAAATGCTAGAGTCAATAATAGAAGTTATAGCGCCACATTTGATGATCATATTTAATTTATGTATTGATAGAGGTACATTTCCTGACCTAATGAAAATGAGTAAAATCACCCCTATTTTCAAATCAGGTAGTAAGGCCGACCCCTCAAATTATAGACCGGTCTCTGTGCTTCCGGCTTTGAGCAAAATATTCGAAAAGATAATGCTTCAACAACTCTTGTCTCATTTTAATGAACATAGGATTTTACACGAAAATCAGTTCGGTTTCACGAAAAGCAGATCAACAACAGATGCAGGAGTCCAGTTAGTCAAGCATGTGCTGGAGGCTTGGGAGAGCTCACAGGATGCCATTGGCGTATTTTGTGATCTCTCCAAAGCTTTCGACTGTGTAGAGCACCGCACTCTAATTTATAAGCTACACCACTATGGAATTCGTGGAGCTGCTCTGAATCTTGTAGAATCATACTTATCTGATAGGCAGCAAAAAGTTGGCATTAATGGCGTGACATCTTCTGGATCTTTGGTTAGAATGGGGGTTCCACAGGGGTCGATCTTGGGTCCGTTCTTATTCTTAGCATATATCAATGACTTACCACATAAGGTTGAGGGCCTTGCTGACATAGTTCTTTTTGCGGATGATACTTCTCTGATTTTTAAAGTAGATAGGAAAGATAGAGAACTAGTTCAAGTCAACAACGCGTTAACTATTGTTTCAAATTGGTTCGTCGCAAACAACCTGCTTCTCAACGCAAAGAAAACGAAATGTTTAAAATTTTCCATGCCTAATGTAAGACATATAGAGCCAAACGTATTACTCGACGGAAATAAATTGAAAATTGACAAGGCAATAGTCTTTCTAGGTATTAGCATAGACTCTAAATTACAATGGGGTCCTCATATTGATGCACTATCTGGAAGACTGAGCTCAGCTGCATATGCGGTTCATAAAATTAGGCAATTGACAGATATAGCTACTGCTCGACTGGTCTACTTTGCTTACTTCCACAGCATAATGTCATATGGTATCCTGCTGTGGGGGTCAGCGGCGGACATAGAGACAGTTTTTATATTGCAAAAGCGGGCAGTTCGAGCCATCTACGAAATGGGTCCCCGCGAATCCTTAAGACAAATTTTCAAAGAAATTAATATATTAACTCTTCCATCTTTGTATATCCTAGAAAATATAATGTACGTTCGTAAAAATATAAAGAAGTTTAGAATAAATAGTGATATGCATAATATTAATACTAGAAATAAGGATAGGATAGCTGTATCTAAATTTAGACTCACGAAAACTAAAAATAAGTCCTTCTTAGGCAATTGTGTACGTTGCTATAATAAAATCCCGAAAGACATTACTGAGCTCACTGAAGGGAAATTCAAGTTACGTGTCAAAAATATACTAATGAAAAAAGCCTATTATAAATTGAGTCACTACTTAGAAGACAAAGATGCCTGGAAGCTTTCCACTTCTGCCTAATAGCCAACTATTGAATAAATTTGTTATTTTAATACTACTCATATGTAACCTCAATGTACAAAGACTTGAAAAAATAATGGCCCACGAGTTTCTTGCTGCTTCTTCTCGGCGGTGGTTCTTTTCCGAAGACAGCGGTAGAATCATTTAAAATTTTTTGACGTTCATAAGAGTGTCTATGATGCCTAAACTGAATAAATAATTTTTGAATTTTGAATTTGAATTTTGAATTTTGAATTTATTGATTATGCATTATTTTATTTTGTAAAACTTCTTATTAAGAGTGTTTTCTCATTCCAGCGTTCGACGACGTAACGATGCGTGAGGATGCCTGTGTGCCAGGCACTGACGGAGCACGAGTTGCAGAGGTGTTGTACGTTTACCGTGTGAGGGAGCGCTGCACAAGTATCGCTCCAACGGGACCTTCACTCATATTTGCTTTAATATCAACATCTGTAAGTATTTCTATTTGTATAACCACTTATAAGTTGAATTGATATTTGTTTCTGAATCTGTATCTATACAATACAAACGTACTCTGCCAGCATAACATTATTTCACACCATACAGTTTGGACTTACACCAGTAATTACTGTTTATGTTTGGTGAGAGATAAATGAAATTAAATCAAATCATTATTATGTACATATAAATATAAATGAATGAGTAGGATATTCCAACCAGTAGTATGACAATTGCCTCGTGGGGTGCTGGGTTAGTGCCACCCCCCATTTCTTCCCGTGGGCATGATATATATCCTGTGGTTTGTTTGGTGTCGTAAGATGCGACTGAGGGAAAATACCGGAGAGTGGGCAGCATTATGCCGATTGTGGCAAATTCCCCCATTGAGGAAACCTTGTTGTACAGTGGATGTTCCGGTAAATAAGATGATTAAGTATAATTATATTACAATGCTTTAGTTCGTTTTGTTTGCAAATACAAACGGCATCAAGTCCACTAAATCATACAAGAGAACGCCATCGGTCTCGGGCAACTTGGAGCTCACGCAGCTCCGACTCCACAGCGTCGTTCCAGCGATAACTTGGTCTGCCGGCGGGTCGCGCTTTTGCCTGGTGTTTTTATACCGTTTGATGTGGAGATATTGCGTCTTTTCCTGGTTGGTTCCGAGCCCAACCCTTGCAGCTTCAAAGTTAGAGATTGCATTGATTTCGCGACCTCTTTTTTTGTCTGCCCTAACAAAGCCAGGTCGGCAGCGTATCCTATAACTTTACGTTGTCCCTTGCGCTGTACTCCAGAGTCTTGTGTCGTGACCTTCCTGATGACATGCTCTAGTGCCGCATTGAACAGCACAGGGGACAGGACATCTGCTTGCTTGAGGCCAATAACATCTTGGAATATCTCAGTAAGTTCGCCTCCTACTTTCACGCGCGTTTTGCTCAATTTAGTAGCCATTTTTATGATGGCAATTAATGTTTTAGTGGGATGCCGAAGTTGTTAAGTATTTCTTATAGCGAGTCTCAGTCGATGCTGTCGTAGGCCTTACTGAAGTCCACAAACAGTGTGTGCACGCCCTGAGCGTACTCCCATTTGTTCTCCATAAGCTGTCTCAGGAGGAAGATGTGATCCACGGTGCTGCGGTTGCGTCGGGACTCTCGCTGATAGTCGCCAAAAACGGTTCAGTCCTATCTAGCGGCGCATCGGATAAAACTGTATGGCAGTTGGAAGTAGAGGATTACAGAGGAATTGCTCTACTTCTACTTTTTTCAATTCAATACTCAATTATTTATTGCAATTATATGTAAGTACTTGTATAGAGGTGCCCCTATTTATGCCCCTATTTGGGTGTAGCACTATTAGGGACTGGAATACTATGAGCGGGCCGATTCATACATGTTAATTATCATTAATTAACATGTATGAATTCTTAAGTGTCAAAATTTAAAGTAAATGCACGAATCGTTCATCCAACATCAAAGTTAATTAGTAGTATGTCTTTGAATCACTTTGTAAAAATATAATGTCTTTCTGCTGCTTTTAAGTGATGCTTGTTATTTGATTAAGCCTCTTTATTGGCAAAGTTTTTGGGCCTGAACCGTGCATGTTTAATGTTGGTACAGGCAGCACTCGGTTCTATTGGGATCCTGTCGGCGCCGCGGTATCCACCGCCGAGTTTGCTCACTTGTAAGCAAATGTGAATATTTTCTAACAAAGCTCGGTAGCCTTCTATCTATACAAGTTATTATTAAAATTAGCGAGAATAGGAATGCATTTTTTAAAAGAAAAACCTCATGTACACCATTTCTCCACAACAGTATTCCTTTCTGTGGCCATGCTGGTAAAGCTGTGCTGTGGAAGTCAGGTGCCTTATGAAATTATCGTAGAGCATATTTGAAACTTGAGTTTGGTATTATTTGGATATGAGCTTTCCAATTTAAATGTTTTTTTTATATAATACTAATAATGAAAACGTGTCAACGCATTCTAATGTGGATTTGTTGTAAACAAAGTCAAGTGCCAAAGGGAGTTTTTGATAAGTCTTAAATTGCATGATTCTTGTTTTGGAATAATTTATTTTAATACCATGCAATTTTCTCCACACGCTTAAGTTCTGATTAAAAGTATTATTATATTTACGCGGCGTGTGAAACTGTTCAAGTTATCTGCAAATAACACACGAGTCATGAAGATGACTAGTTTTCAATGTATACAATAATTATTAGTGGTGCGGTTTGAGGGCGTTTACCTCTGATATGCAAACGCTGCGAAGAAACTAGCACCATCTATACGAACTAGCGCCATCTATACGAACTAGCGCCATCTATACGTTCTCCGTGGAGGCGCCTATGTCGGCGGCGCGGCGCGTTTGATATTAGTTCTCGTTTCCGCCGCGGCGCCACTACAAATGGAAATGCCGCCTGGGCGTGGCTTGCGGCTCGCACGCCCACTTGTAGTCGCGGCGGCCAATAGAGATCGCCGTTGGCCGCCCCTCCGCAGCTGCGACCAATCGCAGCGCACAGTGAGGATGGTTGCGAAGTACATAATGTAGTCGTGTGCCTTATGTACTGCCGGCATTGGTCGGAGCGCGGATATTGTTATTAACATAATGCGGTGGGCGGGGCTCGGGGCTCGGGTCTGTGCGTCGAGTGTTGTACTATCTAACGGGGACTGTTTATTCTCGCTCCTGTTGCTTGGGCGAGTTACAACAGTTATGAGAATGAAAGATAATGTGTCGTATGTAGACATGTGGATGCACACACAAGAACTATAGGGTGTTGTATTGTGTACACGTTTATAGTACAGGTGTGTACGCTTCCATAACTACAGAATGTATATTTTATCGAGTGTTTGTTGTTGTTGAGGACGAGCGCGGGTCGTGTTGTGTTGTGAAACTGATGAGTGAGAGCCTATTGAATACGTACATGAGTTAGCGTAGGAGGGGTGAAGGGGGGGGGGCATTAGTTATAAGTAGCATGTACCCTAGGGGGTATACCCACACTGTGCTCGGGCGGGTGTTTGTTGAAGAGGTATGTGTGCATTAGTATTTATGTTGAATGTTTAGCTGCGTGTGTGTTTGTGGACGGTGGATGGCGCCGAGTGTGCGCAACACTTGGATTGCGCGAACGCGGGGAGGGACATAATTATTTTTGAGGTAGTTTATTTTGTGGATGAGTGAGTGAAATGGTGAATGGTTGATTACATTCAGCAGTAGATAACGCGAGCGGGTGCGCGAGTGGGTTGCCATCGTGTGCCTGTGACAGCTGTAATGGCGCCGGCGCGGGGAGCGAGCTCGTTATAATTATAAAATATGTATATTGTGGTAGTGCGGAGCGCGGCCGACATACTCGCGTTTGAATTATTACTCTACGATAAGTACAACCGCCACAATTGTAAATTGTATTTGAAGTGAATAGCGCGCGGCTGCGCGAAGCGCGGCCGCGCGGCGCGGGGCGGTGTGCGTGTCAACTCGTGCATCACGGCTCCTCGTGTCCGAACGTAGCTCAGTTCGATGTCGGGGCTCGGAATAGTCTGTAGACGACTTACGTTCCTGGCGGGGTGTTGTGCTCGGTAGAGCAGCGTCGTGCTGCGATCTGTTGAGACTCAGCCCTACGCCAGGTGATTCGTCCGAGGACGTTTCTATATACATACTCGTATATATAACTACTCTTTATTTGTTTTCTGTGAAGGATCGCGAGAATAGACAATTATTATACTTGGCGTATATATACCTACAGTTGTCGAGTTTTAAACACTTTGAACTTTTAAAATGTTTGTGTTACACGTTAAGAATAACACCGGAATAGACCACTGCTGTAGTGTGACATGGGTATACACTCTCTAGGTAGTTAAAATGTGTAGGTATATAACAATTTATTACCTATTTTTTTTAATTAAGGAATGCATTTCTGTAGTAAGGACTAATTTTTTATTTATTATTTTACACGTTTCAGTATATTATATAGGTATTTATTTTAACTCGACTGCATTATGAATGTTGCGTCTGTTTACTCTGTGCAAATATTATAACTAGGTATTCATCAGTAGGTATATAAGTAGTAAAGGTATTGGATATTTATTGTAGCTAAATTAGCAACATGTAAACATATTCCCTATTACATTATGATGTATAAATACTTTTTAACAGTTTTTTATAACCGATTTCTACACCATAGATATCCTAAACACCTATACCTACCTACATTACTCGTAAGTATATATTATAATTTTAATTAAGTATAAAGTGTATTGTTCTAATTTGGTATGTAGGTATTCTAAATTTGTTTATGTACAAAATAACTGTGTTTTTAGAAGTGATGAACAGAAAGGCCAGGTGTTGTTGGTCTCCTCTACATAGTTAGGTATATATAATTTGGCTGTTTGTTCGTCAAATAAATAACGTGATGTTGTGTTGTGTCTGTGTGTGTAAGTATATTGAATAAATGTGTTTTCATTTTCTAGCGACTTCCAAAAAATAGAGGAGGAGATACTCTATTCGGCAATTTTTTTTTTTTTTTTTTTAACCTAACTTCCGATAGGGTGTGAACCGATTCTCTATATTATTTTTTTGTTTGTAGTCACATTTAAATTTCAATACAAATTCGGTCAAGTAGTTTTTGAGTAACACTCTAATAACCGATTTTTACCAAAGTAATAGAATAGAAGTCGGTATAAAATTTTTCAAATTGCACTTGTATTATGTACAAACTTAAACTAATAAATGGAATATATTCTTCTTACCTACTTCTATTATAGGCATAGTATATAATAGGTAGGTGGGTATGTGTAGGTATATTAGATAACTACCTACATCAAAAGTTGCACTGTAGGGAACAACAAACCAAAACATCATCTGTGTCACAGAATTCCGCCTATTTACGAATTTTAACTCGATCCGTGTAATTTAAAAAAAAACCTAACCTAAATGTAAATGGTTTATTGAAGTTTTGTATGCAAATTTATTGGTTGTATTTTTGAATGGTTCAAACTGGGGTCTATATTGAGTAAGACTGTAAATAGGTACCTACCAACCGACCAAATTTCATTGCAAATGTACATCTATACCTGCCTATAGGTATATAAAAATGAAACCCTATTTCGCCCGTTCAAATCCGCTAAACCTTTTTTTTTGTTTATTTATTATTTATTTGTGATGATACACACAGGTAAAACGGGATCTTGAAAAATATTATTGTACCTACCTACATGCTGCGATCTGCTTTAAGCGTTAAGTAAACTGGCCTAGGAGTAAATAATATAATTATATAGATTAGTAAATATTGTAGTGAAGAATGTATTGAATTGGTAAATGGTCATTAAATTAAACAATGTCAATAATATATGGTTAGTTTGTCAATAATTACAATATCACAGTTTAAAAAAATATCATGTTGTTCTCATTTATTTTTTAAGGAGGCACATCAGGTAGCTACATAATATTATAATTGCATTCAACCCGACATTGACGGTCAAAATAAATAAATTTGTCATTGTGTAATTGCAGATAATCTTTCAAAGAATATAATGTATGGTCAACCGAGTAAAGGAAAAAAAATGTTTAAATTCGTTGCTATGTTTGGAATCGTTTGCGATCCGCGGTTTCACCCGCGCGACGATATGGATGACGACGATGATGATGATGATGATTATGATGAATCAAATGTAGTATATGCTACTCATCAGGCATAATATAGTTTTCAACTGGTGAAATATTTTTTTGAACCGGCTATGTAGTTTTTGCGTTTATCCGTTACAAACCAACTATCAAATATTATAATTCCTCTCGTATTATTAGAGTAGATACATAAGGATCACTTTACTACCAACGTGGCGAAAAATGTGGCCAATATTGTACCGGCGGCGTTTTTTAACACGGAAAAGTGGTTATTGTGACACAACTGTAATACCTATATAGTATCGCATACTTTTTTGTAGACACTGATGTGCTCTATGTGATACTATAGATACTATATCACTTTGCTCTATTGTCAAAAATATTTTTTTTTTGTTTTTTTTTTTATATTTATTTCACACCTTGGGTTACATGGCATTTTATAAAGGTAGCTAATGTTACTCTACTATATATATAGTAGTAGTAGTAGTTTTAAAGTTATTCGTTACATACAAATCTTTCCTCTTTATAATATTAGTTTAGATTGCGACTGTGACACATCGTTAATAATGATATAACAATTATAGTACATATTATACTGAATCTATATTCTGGCCAGTTTAAAAGTATTGTGATTAAACGATGATTTGTACCTACTTACCTACTGATTACTTATGTACCTATACTTACCTACATTAAGATATTTTTTGACAAAATTACAGCATTATTAACTTGATTTGCAACGAAAATGTTTGAACCCAACCCGATCGGACAGTGCATACTGTCTCCCCTTTAAATTTAATCCGAATCCTTTGAGCTGTTTTTGTGCTCGATTGAGTAGCAACAAACATCCATCCCCATCCTCACTTTGTAATGTATGTTATGTATGTATGTATGTATGTATGTATGTATGTATGTATGTATGTATGTATGTATGTGTCTGCCTATAATATTATAGTGTGATAAATATGTAGTTACAGTTGAATTATAACCACATGAAAACATAACAAATCACCAATAATAAGAGCACAGAAAACGTTACAAACATTTAGTAAGCATCTAAAAAATTACTTGATATATTTACAAAAAATATAAATAAGTAAAAAAAAATCCCGAAGGCATAATTAAAGTACAATATGTAGTATACATTAATTTATGCTCTGAATTACATATCAAGTAGGTACTATAGATTATATTTTGTGATACATATTTTGATATATCTACACTTACCTTTTTTATAATGTGAATTTCTCGTTGAATGCAATTTAATACTTCTTTGTTTACTATTTATATTATATATTTTATCTAATGGAACATTGGCGTTAGGAGTTTACATACATTTACCATATTTATTAGTTAAGTTTGGCATGCGCATTTTGATGGTTATGATAATTGGCACAACTCACTGGGCACTGATAATATTCAGCATTTTACAATCGTTTTAATAAATATATAACTATATTGTTGGTTATTGCTGTTATTAATATGTTATTTGTAATGTTTTTTATACCTTTGGTTTTGTACACACTCTGTATGCTTCTTTATAATTTGTTGTATTTTCTACTCATTGTTACACTGGCGTTCGTGAAGTCGGTCATGAGTTCCGACTGAAAACCAGCGCTAAGGTTTTCAACCATAGCATAATTATGCTGAGGCGGGTCTCATACCCGACATCACACAACATTACAAAAAGTGTTTTGTTTTAAGGTTTAGTTAGTAACTTTGTTATCTTTGACATGTAATTTATTGTTATGTTGTGTGATGATCTGGAATAAATCTATATTCTATTCTATTCTATTATTGTTCACTTTCTGCATTTCAGATTGTCCCTCATATTGCGTTGTATCTGCGAGACGAGACGTCACCCGCTACGCGTACAGTGCATCCCTGGAACTGGGCCGCATTAGAGTGCAGTGGAGCTGTCGAACAAAGTTTTCTTAATAAGGTAGGCTTTGAAACAAAATCATCATCATAATAAATGTTGTTTCCCGCTCGTCTGTAGTATTAAATAATACAAACAAACACGTCTACCGGCCGAGAGTTGTCGTCGTAATTATAATAGATGGCGCTTGTATAAATAAACTGCGATGGGTAAAAACATGTGTACCGACCGAGAGTTGTCGGCGTAATGATTATAGATGGCGCCTGTATGAGTAAACTGCGATGGGTAAAACTACATGCCCATGCAGTACCACTACTCGACGCTAGATGGCGTCGGATGAAAATGTTGAGACTGGCTGCAGCAATGTACTATAGAATTAGTTATCTTATTTTCTATCAGCATTACAGGAATACACAATATAATTAATTTGACGGTTTAACTTACTACAGGTAGGTATACTTAGTAGAGTATCTTCAAAATAACATTAAAATGTGTAACACTTACGAAAGTTTACAGTCAAATTATTCCTAATTGTAGAAGTTAAATATGTCATACCATGTGTGTGTGTGTGTGTATGTGTGTGTGTGTGTATGTGTGTGTGTGTGTGGGTGTGGGTGTGGGTGTGTGTGTGTGTGTGTGTGTGGGTGTGGGTGGGTAAATAAATAAATAAATAATGAGGCGGGTTAGTTATTTACATTGAGTACTTAAATGAAAAAAAAAATATATATATATAACAAAACATTACGCCATAATAATATGATCAAAGTAGGCAATAAACTAAATGCGTTATTGGACGCACAAGCGCTGAAAGCCGTATCGTTCACAGAGAGTATCGAGTGCGCGGCAGTTGCGCGCAGGCACACCTACCTATATACGTTTGGATAAAAATGAAAAAGAACTGGGATAATTATTTTTTCAATCTAATGACGGTCACAGCTGTAGTGTATACACAATACATAATGTGGGTCATTGTTTTTTTTTAATACAAATGCGGCCCAAAAAAAAATAAAACAATGAAGATAGCCAAACAATAAAAAAAAAACGGAACGATATATATATATATGTGTGTGAACCAAAAATTATAAACATACATCACTATTAGTTATTACTATATAAATGTCTGGCACCACTATTTGTTTCTAATTTTAAAAGTAAACTATAGATTAAGTTTCATTCATATTATTTTAAATCTGTCTGTTTGTTTGCGCACCACGTAGACAAACTACTGCTGTAGGTATATTATATTGTGGCCGCTGTTACTCAAATGTATTTTTATATTTAAAAATAGACATACTTATTAGGCGCGATATTAACCGTAGATATAATTATTTCTGGACCCTGAATAAGTAAATGTTTAAATTATATTATGGTTAGTTCAACACATTTCCAACTGTACACCACATATTAAACCACTCTGAGGAATAATCACACCTATATATATAACGTCACACCTGTATAGTATATATAGGGAGAAATTTTGTAGAGTAATATATTTATAGGATTGGACCATATCATAGAATAGTGATTATCACAATATAGCGTGGTAAAACTTAATTATTTGTGCTCTTGATGGTAACACCGTAGTGCCGACTATTGAATTACTAGCAAAGAACATAACTTTTAACGTAATAGGTCTAGACTCGTGCACTATTGGGGGTCAGCTGATAACCTGATAATAATTATATAGTCTGACTGCCTACCTATATAATAAATGTAGGTAGATCTCGTTGATGTGTATGGTAAACACGCACATGGGACTTATCTTATTACAAAAAAATACATAAGTATATACAATCGCTCACGTAATAATATTGCTTACATGGTGAAATAAAATAATATTTTATTATAAAGTGAAATGGGAACAATTCAATCCGCTTATAATAATAATATGCCTTTGACCTTGTTGCGTGATAATGGGCAGGTGTTTTATTTTTTGTCCGCTTTAATTATTATTTATATCATCCTTCCCACCATATATATATAAAAGTTTGTGAGTATGGATGTATGGATGTGTGGATGTTTGTTACTCTTTCACGCTCAAACGGATGGGATAGTTTTGATGAAATTGCAATGGTATGCAGATAAATGAGGCCACGCGGGTGAAAATGCGTAATATTCTTGGGTTACACAGTTCTGTCAAAGTTTAGCTTAGTCAAAAGTTCAAAAGCACGCTATCATTTTGACAGCTCGATACACACTGGACGTGCTCGGCGGCCGACCGTCGGGGGTGTTGAAACGTAATGACAGCTTTTTTCTCCCATAGTGATTAATTTTATATTTGTATGTATGTGTAGGTACTGTATTTTATTATTGGTGGTTACTGAATGATTTACTTAGGCACTTAAATTTAATCATATAAATATTTTATGACATTTTGGTATATATAGATAGATATGGCATTGGGGGTCGAAGTACCTACTAATCATGCGCAGACGATTATCACTACTACCAGATTAATACCGTGCATAACTTGCGCTTTGCTTGTACAATGCACATAATGCACAACACACAAATATAGAACAATACTAAATTACAATGAGCAATTTGGGTAAAGGTACAAAAAAAATATAAGTTATTTCATAAAAGTATTACCGAAATATAACAAGACATTACAGTAGGTAACTACACACAAGATATATATTAAAATAATTTAGGACACCCAAAAAAGAATACAAAAATTAAATGTGTTTATTTTTATTTTATACCAACAATATAACCAAAAAAATTAAGATAACCGATAAACAAGAAAATAGGGGAAAAAACAAAAAAAGAACCATAAAATGTAACTATATATTACAATTGAGTGAAAACCACGTGAGTTGATAAAAAAAGGAAAAAAAAAATAAATATATATAAAGTAAAGAATATTTTATATCGAAATTGCCAATATAGAAAGAAAAATAGAAATTGATAAATCAAAATTACCAATGAAATGAAAACTTGGAAAATAACAGAAAAAAAAATTGGACAATAGTTTAAAAAAAAGTCTAATTTGAAAATTTACCTAATTAACAAAAAAAATGCACCGTGGTACAAACATTAAAAGTTAAATGATGAACATTTAACTAGAGTGTTTATTAATTATTTCATTTTAATTCGATTCATTATAATTATACCAATAACCGATAAACCAAAAATTTGGAAAAAGTAAATAAATACTTAGAAATAAAATTGATAAATCTAAATTACCATTGAAATGAAAACTTGGTAAAAATAACAAAAACAACAAATATTTGGAAAAAAGTTAATAATCAAAACAGAGATTATAATCTTCTTGTAAAAATGCTAGAAGATTATCTCTAAACTGCTGATAAACGAAAAAAAATATAATAAAATGACGTTAAAGTACAGTCATAAAAAAGAAACAAAATTACAAATGATGTAACAATTTGGAAAATAACCAATAGACATACATCATTTTGGAAAGCAATAAATAAAGTGTTAGATGTGAAATAATAAATAAAATAAATTGGGATATTGTATCAAAATTCCAAATGAAACAACATCGTTTGGAAATTGACCGATAAACATAATTTTGGAAACTAATTAATAAAAGTTTAAAGTTAAATCATAATATCATTGTTGGAATTAAATATATATTTTAAATCAAATATATATATATATATATATATATATATATATATATATTTGATTTATATATATATATATATATATATATATATATATATATATATATATATATATATCATTATTACATTATTCATATTTAAAAACAAACAATTGCATCGTTTTGCTAAAATGTATAGTAAATTCGTAAACATTTTCACTTATTAATTACCAAAACTTTAAAATTAAAAAAAAAATTAAAACTAAAATGACCAACAAAGTGAAATTTGGAATTTAAAAAGAGTGTAACTGAAATATTATCACAATCCAATTGCCAGTAAAAAAAATTAATAATTAAAAAAAAAAATTGCCTACCGATGGAAAGCAATTTATAAAATAACCAATAAACGAATATATGAAAGGCAATAAAAAAGAAAAAAGGTCATAAGTAAAAAAAAAAAAAAAACTAAAATAATATTCCTAAATCATAAAATAAAATAAACATTTGGAAAATGATACACGAAATTATAATATATGTATAAAAATATATGTATAGAAAATAAATAAAATAATACAACTACATTATAAACACAAGAAATTACAACAACAACAAAGAAACTGTATTATAATGTACACACCCGCGCGCCATCAGGGCACTACGGGTGACGTGAACCGAACGCTATTGAATAATTATTATTTTTCCAAGACAAACGGCAAACGACCAAAACAATTTTATCAGTATAATATTTTTTTTTTTTTTTCAAAATTCAACAATGTCAACATACCTACCCAATTAATTATGCATGAAAACAACTAATTAGCAATACAGGAGCACAGCCCTTAAATCGGGGAGAAGCATACTTAACATTTTCACGCGCAGCCGATTGGCAGGCGGCATAAATATTGTATCGATTACGTAATGCTATATATATATATGCAACAGCCGTGTGATTCACTAAGAGCAAACATCGTTGCATCTTCATCACAACAACATCCGTGAAACAAATGACGAGACATGAGATGACAAGAAACGAGATGACTACAACAAGGGCGATGTCTCATAAAGTATCATGACATCAGTGAGCTCGTCGACTAGCGCATCGCCTAATCATTAGATAATCCGCACAATTGGACGGGAGCGATGTCGCCAATCTAAACAAATGCACGTTGCACCTGCTGCATATTGCACTGCACTCTGGTTGCGTTGCCGAAAATTTGATCCTTCGCATTGGCATTGGCTCTCCCACCTATTTTGATGAAATGTTATGACCATTATTTTTAGGGTTTTTTTTTTTTTTTCTATTATTTTACATAAATTATTGTTTTGTTTTTGTATTGTTTAATCCCTTTATTGGTTCCGGTCGGGGTGAACGGGGTTAATAGGCTGAAAAACGTGCAAATTGTCCGTTTTCTTCCATTTTTTCGCCGTTTTTCTTTATTATTTCACTGTATGCGAGCCCCGAGCGTAGAGTAGGCGCATAGCGAGGCGTAAAATTTCCATATTTCGTTTAGAGTGTAAGAACACTTGTAGTGAATAACGAAGAAACACACGTTACGAGACGCGGCTCTATAGTCGACTCGTATTCTCAATGTGTCTTTAGATTCACTCGTTATTTGTGAGAAATTTCAGTGTTTTTAACCACACCCACCTCATTGTGTAATAATTTATATATGTATATATTGATATTTAACTATTACCAAACACCACACCAGTTGTTTAGTATGGTAAATATTTATATAAATATAAAAAGGGTATCACAAGAGTGGAGGAAGTGGTAAAAAGCGGTGCGAGAAGTTGTCTCCAAATTGAAAAGTTAACACTCGATCCGCGCCCGAGTCTAGTAAAACCCTAAATGTTTAGTTAAACACCGTTACTTTTTATATATGATTAATACAGTAGGTATGTATAATATACGTGCGTGTACTGTAGTAGTTGTATATAAATTTTAAACGGTGCATGATGATGAACATTTAGCTTTTTACCACGCGCTGCTATAAACGCGCGAGTCTCTCGCGCTCGGATCGTTTGGAACAATGAATTTTATTGCGCTGTGTCGATCGGACTTGGTCACGTGTCGCGTTGTGTTTATTGATGTGTGTATATATTTACTGTATATATATATATTATAACACAACGCGACCAACGAGAGTCGTACAATCGATCGTTATAAGGAGGCGAAGCTATTGGGGCGTCCGTACGTGCAACGCGATACGGTAACGCGCAGTTTCTCCTCCGACACCTGTGTGTCTCCGCCGCCTATATATACATTTATAGTGTGCGAGGAGTATTAACATATATACAATACACATTGTGTATACATATATATGTGCTTTTATTTATGGAAATGGGTATATAGAATTATGACTGGACCCAGGCCCCGCCTAATGATCGCGCGCTGCATACACCGAACACGTCATGTTGTGTGCCTGCCTGTGTGTGGGGGTGTAGTACTAGTACAGCTAGGTACGCGCAAGTGTGTACTCAGATTTCGAGTTTGCGTTACCGCTGCTGCTGCTGCTGCTGCTACTGCTACACTACCACCACTACTCTAACCACCACGTAACGTTTCACGTGTGTGTGTGTGCGCGCTTATTATTATTACGTTGGGCCGACTGTTATATATACCTATAAACCGTCACCAAGTAAGTAAAAAATACTTTTTTACCTTTTTCATTATTATATATTGTATTTATTATAGACGTCGAGCCAGTAGTTAGAATTTGTAGTTAGTATTTCTTTTGTTGTATCTTCCCGAACGTTGTGCACGCACGCACACACTTGGCGCCCGCGCCACGTGCCGTTCGGTACGGTACAACGCATATACACGTCGTTACAAGTTCAGGCGAAACGCGTTTTTTTTTTGTTGATTGAAAAAAAATACGTTTCGACTCACGCAACTCCGGGCGGAATCGTAATAGTTTCCGATTTCGAATTGAAATTTATTCAGTGTTGTACGTCTTGGACGCGGACGTTCAATGATGGATTGAAACATATCTACGACTTTATTATCATATAATATGTACTATAGTGTGTATTATGTGTGTGTACTTATTTATTTATTGTATTATATTGTGTGTACCGTTTAGCGTGTATATATAATATTGTAATGATGTTAAAAATGTACTCGCATATTATACAATTATATGTATATATTATATATATAAAACCCTCGCGCATGCAAAACACGCGAGAGAGACAACAAACAACGAACTGTCAGAGACACACCTCGGTGTTACGGGTCTTTTTAACAACGATCCAACCGAGGGCCAGTCACAAGACATACGTCGTCGTCGTCGTCGTCTCGTCTACTCGAGTTTGATGTGATGCGAGAGCTCCCTGGTTGATCCTGCCAGTAGTTATATGCTTGTCTCAAAGATTAAGCCATGCATGTCTCAGTGCAAGCCGTATTAAGGCGATACCGCGAATGGCTCAATATATCAGTTTTGGTTCCTTAGATCTTACTCAGTTACTTGGATAACTGTGGTAATTCTAGAGCTAATACATGCAATTAGAACTCTGACCAGTGATGGGACGAGTGCTTTTATTAGATCAAAACCAATCGACGGAGGGCCTCGCGTTCAAAGTCGTTAATTTTGATGAATCTGGATAACTTTTGCCGATCGCACGGTCTAGTACCGGCGACGCATCTTTCAAATGTCTGCCTTATCAACTTTCGATGGTAGTTTCTGCGACTACCATGGTTGTCACGGGTAACGGGGAATCAGGGTTCGATTCCGGAGAGGGAGCCTGAGAAACGGCTACCACATCCAAGGAAGGCAGCAGGCGCGCAAATTACCCACTCCCGGCACGGGGAGGTAGTGACGAAAAATAACGATACGGGACTCTTACGAGGCCTCGTAATCGGAATGAGTACACTTTAAATATTTTAACGAGGAACAATTGGAGGGCAAGTCTGGTGCCAGCAGCCGCGGTAATTCCAGCTCCAATAGCGTATACTAAAATTGTTGCGGTTAAAAAGCTCGTAGTTGCATTTGTGCGCCGCGCTGTCGGTGCACCGCATCCGCGGTGATACTGACACGTTTGCGGAGCATATCGTCGGTGAGCCGGCGGTAACACGCCGGTTCAATATCAAAATCCTATCGCGGTGCTCTTCAGTGAGTGTCGAGATGGGCCGACAATTTTACTTTGAACAAATTAGAGTGCTCAAAGCGGGCTCAAAATGCTGCTTGAATATTTCGTGCATGGAATAATAGAATATGATCTCGGTTCTATTTTGTTGGTTTTCAGAACTCCGAGGTAATGATTAATAGGGATAACTGGGGGCATTCGTATTGCGACGTTAGAGGTGAAATTCTTGGATCGTCGCAAGACGAACATCAGCGAAAGCATTTGCCAAAGGTGTTTTCATCAATCAAGAACGAAAGTTAGAGGTTCGAAGGCGATTAGATACCGCCCTAGTTCTAACCGTAAATATGTCGTCTAGCAATCCGCCGACGTTACTACAATGGCTCGGCGGGCGGCTTCCGGGAAACCAAAGATTTTGGACTCCGGGGGGAGTATGGTTGCAAAGCTGAAACTTAAAGGAATTGACGGAAGGGCACCACCAGGAGTGGAGCCTGCGGCTTAATTTGACTCAACACGGGAAATCTCACCAGGCCCGGACACCGGAAGGATTGACAGATTAACAGCTCTTTCTTGATTCGGTGGGTGGTGGTGCATGGCCGTTCTTAGTTGGTGGAGCGATTTGTCTGGTTAATTCCGGTAACGAACGAGACTCTAGCCTGCTAAATAGGCGTCGTCATTTCGGTGTGCGCGATTTCGGTCGCGCAACTCACTGGCGACGTATTAAAATTCTTCTTAGAGGGACCGGCGGCTTCGAGCCGCACGAGATTGAGCAATAACAGGTCTGTGATGCCCTTAGATGTCCTGGGCCGCACGCGCGCTACACTGAAGGAATCAACATGTTCTCCCTGGCCTAAAGGCCCGGGCAACCCGTTGAAACTCCTTCGTGCTGGGGATTGGGGTTTGCAATTATCCCCCATAAACGAGGAATTCCTAGTAAGCGCGAGTCATAAGCTCGCGTTGATTACGTCCCTGCCCTTTGTACACACCGCCCGTCGCTACTACCGATTGAATGATTTAGTGAGGTCTTCGGACCGACACGCGGTGGCTTCACGGCCGTCGGCATTGCCGATGTTGCCGGGAAGTTGACCAAACTTGATCATTTAGAGGAAGTAAAAGTCGTAACAAGGTTTCCGTAGGGGAACCTGCGGAAGGATCATTAACGTATGTATGTTGTGTAACGTGTCTGTGTGTATACTACACCTACATGTGCCACATATATGATATATATCCATCCAAAGTTATTTATACTTTCACAACAACAGACGAAGGGAATGCGCAGCAACTCGACAACAAAGAGTTTGTGCGTCCCTTTGTCGCGTCGCGTGCTTTCATAGAATACGATTAAGACGATTAGAAATCCATAATCACGAGTCGTGTTCGTAGCGCGTTGTTCGTTAACATCCCCCCATGGTTTAGAGTGAGAGGAGGGGAGATTTTCTTCTTTTCTCGTTCTAAGATTTTTTCTATTTATTTCTCATCACGTATAAAAAAATAACACTAAAGGGTAATAAAATACTACTTTTAGTAAAACTATTACCCTGGACGGTGGATCACTTGGCTCGCGGGTCGATGAAGAACGCAGTTAACTGCGCGTCATAGTGTGAACTGCAGGACACATTTGAACATCGACATTTCGAACGCACATTGCGGTCCATGGAGACACATCCAGGACCACTCCTGTCTGAGGGCCGGCTGCATAATAACAAAAAACCACACTGCGCCCAACCCCCCGACAACAAACGGGGGCGGCGCACATGACGGTTCCACGCGTATATTGGCCTTTTTTGGCATATGTGCGCGTGGTCCGTTTAAAAATTTCACATAAACAAGAGTATACCCGTACATCGTTGATAATACGACGTGTGCGCGTTAGTGGTACGCTTTGAACAAGAGCCGCTCTGCTGACGTGCGTGTGTGTACGTACACTCGTGTGTTTTATAGTAGGCGGACTCGACGTCCGAAGGGCGGTGCGACGTCGTTGTTGTGTAATAACGACGGCGACGGTGCAACGCCGACGGATATCGTGTCTGCCTCCCTTTATAACGTTGGCCTCAGATCAGGGAGGATTACCCGCCGAATTTAAGCATATTAGTAAGCGGAGGAAAAGAAACTAACCAGGATTTCCTTAGTAGCGGCGAGCGAACAGGAAATAGCCCAGCA
>OU862893.1:33327500-33328949 GCA_917880725.1 Selenia dentaria
AAGTTGCACTGTAGGGAACAACAAACCAAAACATCATCTGTGTCACAGAATTCCGCCTATTTACGAATTTTAACTCGATCCGTGTAATTTAAAAAAAAACCTAACCTAAATGTAAATGGTTTATTGAAGTTTTGTATGCAAAATTTATTGGTTGTATTTTGAATGGTTCAAACTGGGGTCTATATTGAGTAAGACTGTAAATAGGTACCTACCAACCGACCAAATTTCATTGCAAATGTACATCTATACCTGCCTATAGGTATATAAAAATGAAACCCTATTTCGCCCGTTCAAATCCGCTAAACCTTTTTTTTTGTTTATTTATTATTTATTTGTGATGATACACACAGGTAAAACGGGATCTTGAAAAAATATTATTGTACCTACCTACATGCTGCGATCTGCTTTAAGCGTTAAGTAAACTGGCCTAGGAGTAAATAATATAATTATATAGATTAGTAAATATTGTAGTGAAGAATGTATTGAATTGGTAAATGGTCATTAAATTAAACAATGTCAATAATATATGGTTAGTTTGTCAATAATTACAATATCACAGTTTAAAAAAATATCATGTTGTTCTCATTTATTTTTTAAGGAGGCACATCAGGTAGCTACATAATATTATAATTGCATTCAACCCGACATTGACGGTCAAAATAAATAAATTTGTCATTGTGTAATTGCAGATAATCTTTCAAAGAATATAATGTATGGTCAACCGCGTAAAGGAAAAAAAATGTTTAAATTCGTTGCTATGTTTGGAATCGTTTGCGATCCGCGGTTTTCACCCGCGCGACGATATGGATGACGACGATGATGATGATGATGATTATGATGAATCAAATGTAGTATATGCTACTCATCAGGCATAATATAGTTTTCAACTGGTGAAATATTTTTTTGAACCGGCTATGTAGTTTTTTGCGTTTATCCGTTACAAACCAACTATCAAATATTATAATTCCTCTCGTATTATTAGAGTAGATACATAAGGATCACTTTACTACCAACGTGGCGAAAAATGTGGCCAATATTGTACCGGCGGCGTTTTTTAACACGGAAAAGTGGTTATTGTGACACAACTGTAATACCTATATAGTATCGCATACTTTTTTGTAGACACTGATGTGCTCTATGTGATACTATAGATACTATATCACTTTGCTCTATTGTCAAAAATATTTTTTTTTTGTTTTTTTTTTTTATATTTATTTCACACCTTGGGTTACATGGCATTTTATAAAGGTAGCTAATGTTACTCTACTATATATATAGTAGTAGTAGTAGTTTTAAAGTTATTCGTTACATACAAATCTTTCCTCTTTATAATATTAGTTTAGATTGCGACTGTGACACATCGTTAATAATGATATAACAATTATAGTACATATTATACTGAATCTATATTCTGGCCAGTTTAAAAGTATTGTGATTAAAACGATGATT